>MNPL01002077.1:12904-42844 GCA_002081605.1 Tropilaelaps mercedesae
ACTTATGTAAAAATAAAATTTATTGAACACAAGCAGATAGAGTTACTTTAGCTTTATTTATTATTTCACAAGAAATCATTAAGGCAATCTAAGTAGTCGTTTTCAATTGAGGAAGACGTGGCAGTCCGTACGACAAACTACAACCAATGTACGTTGTACACTGGGACCGATATATTTTGAACATCCTATATGATAAGGCGAAAAAGACCGATATTTCAATAAATCTGTCGGCAGGATATCGAACAAAAAACGCATGTGATTCACTGTTCGTTACCTGAATGTATCAGCCCTCGAAGTGCACATATGCACCCTGTTTAACTGAGCCGCGTAGACACGGCCTGAATCCATTAATACTATCGCTATATGCCACACAACCGGTGAGATTATTTCACCTCTATGCGAAAGTTCTCCGCACGCATAACCTTACCTAAATGTTTAAAAAAAAATACTATAGCAAACACCATTTAGATTGCAAACAAAACTTGCGTACATCTGCTTCAATATAAATGAAGAAACGGATATCTTAACAGTTGATTTGCTCATAAGCGTTTATTGAGCTCTGATCGCTTGTTGAAATACCGCGTACAGCATACGCATATGGTCAGCGATGATATCTGACCGCTATGAAGCTCACCACCAGTCCTGGATAGAACACCGCCGTCCGCTACCAGCAGCACTACCACCAACAGTCTTGGGGTCTTTTCTTTCGATTCGGGAACTAAGAAACATCCACCCGTGTAATCGAAGTTATCGCCACAGTCTCCGTATAGGGAAGTTCGTCACAGTGCTGGCATTGGCACTCCTGCACCCGTCGTCGTCGGAGCAGCAGACGACTGCAAACACCGACATTAAACCCGTTAGTATGCACCGCGCCAGGGCCCCCCGCGTCACCAACGACGTATACTCTATGGGAGTTCAAACTCGGCAACACGTGTATTTCGATGCACAGACATTTTTCTCTCCCTCCAGGCGAACCTTTATGGGGCTTGCCCGAGAGGCTTATCAGACGCACGCACCCCGCGTCAGCGCAGTGCCTATCCAGGTAGTACGCTCAGCATTTTGTTCTCGCTGAAAAACTTCCTGAACGAATGGGACTGCCGCAGAAGCACAAATGAATTAAATTTCTGTTGCTGACACTTTTCCGACCCAGACGGGCTTCGCGGTTGCCGTCCGAACTCATTTGCCCACGACGTACGTATGGATGCAGAGTGTTATATTCTCTGCATCCATCCAATGGATGGAACAATGGCGTTAATCGTAAGCAGCAAATGACCCAAAATTCGTTACCATTTCCGACTGTACCCCCTCCACACCTGTATACTTGTACTGGGCGACGGCTTCTACGGTCGATGCCTACGTGTGCCTGCATGTTTCTAGTGACGCCACGACTGCACGATTGTGTCCGAGTCGTACATACTGGACGGGCTGTTGCAGTGTTTGTGTTTGTTTGTCTGTAACAGACGCTCAGACGCGACGAACTGTTCATTGTTCGTGATGAAAACGTTGTTTCGTAAAAGGTTGTTCGGAATTGTATTTCGATTCGTAACTGTTTGCAAGATACTTGTTTATTTCTTTCTCCGTTGAAGTTCTTTTGCGATAGAATCAAATGAAATGTCTCCTAATTACGCACTTCTGTAACGACTCTGGGACACGCAATCATGCCAGCTCTTAACAAAGATTTCAGTTCAATCAAAAGATTGGTCCAAAATTCTGGCCAGTCTCTGATAAACCACAGCCTAGCCTTTGAACTACGCCTCACAAGCAGATGAAAAAGTTGTCATTTTTTTTTGTTACGGAAGCTTGCAAGTGTTCGAGCGAAGAAATCGTTGGCTTGTTCTCGTGCCAGTGGCGCCAATGGATTCCAAAACAAGAACATTATGTAGAGCCAAAAAAAGTGAACCACACATGATCGAGCGTCGAGGTAGAATACGTTTTTGAAATCATGATTATTGGGATCTTTTTAAAGAAAGCAAACATTATGTCTTAGAATGCGTAGGGGCTTACTGATACATAACTTGTTATTCATGCCACTGACGCACAGGCAAATAACGCTGACTTTTCAGAAAAAATCAAATTGCTGTGGCAAATTGCAAAGCGGTTCACATAAAGTGGCAAAATCTTTCACTGATGGTTCAACTGTTGGGTTAGCTCCATCTGAATAGTTACCCCAGGGAAAATGACAGTCTGTTCAATGGTAAATTGAATTGTCGAGCTCAATGTCGTAATCTGATAGCGTGCGCCTTACAAACGGAGAAGACAAGCTGGTGCCTGGGTTTGAACCCCGTTATTGCACGTTTACGTCGACGGGCTTCGTCTTACGAACCAATGTGAAAAGTGAAACCGTGGAGGTTAAATGTCAGCTGATGGTCAGTGATAAAAATAATTTTTGGCGAGTTGAATTATATTTTAAATTGTATTGCTCGCATTTGTTGTGGTGGCGAATTATTCAAATACACACGGTAGGACGACAAGCTATCTCAGCCCGAGTCGTCTTACTTTAGGCACAAATCAATTCGGTGGGCGCAATTCGGGACGCGCGCGCTGCGCCATTTTGGTCAGGCGATAAGCGGGCGAACGTGTTACAAACCGGATTTCTTTTCGGAACGATGTATTCATAAATGTGAAGAGCAGCGGATCGACGATGCAGTTGAGTTGCGCCAGGACCTGGAACACGATGGACATCACCCGAACCCACGGCCGATTCGGAAGAAGACCGGCTGAGAAGCATAATCCCATCACCTGAGTTCCAAACACCAGCCGTTAGCAGCAGTGATGTGAACTCATTAAGGCAGTTGATGACATATGTGCTTTCTCACGATTTGGCTAAATACCCAAATATCTATGTACAGGTGTTATATTAGATCGAAACCGGCTAAGCAGCCTCACTTATGATTAACACAAATTTACAGATACAATACGTTGGATAGCCATCGCATTGGCTATTTCTGCCTTGACTTCACCAAGAAACGTCAAAACACTATACTCTATATATTTTGTACTTTTCATAGACTCATTACATGTGGTTATAGCATTGAAATCTGTTGCTTGCTATGATAATAAATCGATTGTTTTCGCAATATTTGGTACACCAGCTTTATTACGCTTTGCCTGCTACGTAAATGCCATCCGAAGCACTTGGGGAAGAGTAAAGTTCTCGCAGAATGCCATTAGTATTATTATGATAAAGAACAAGATGGTTATCCATTACTATACACCATTGACAGCCTCGTTATATCGGTTACCGCTGCTGGGAGCTTTCAACTGTATCCAATGTAGCTGCTTATTTAACAGTGGAGACAAGCGGGCCTGACCTGAAGTGGTGTCGATAGGACGACAAAGGAGATGACAAAACCGACAACGATGCGAGCCGCCCGCGTGACCTGAGGCGCTTCGTGGCCTCCGTTCGGCAGCTGGTTCCGAAGGGCCATAGCAAGTAGCACGTAGAATGCCGAAATCAGTGACACCGGCACGACGTAGAAGAGAAGGAACAGGACGAGCTGGTACGTAAAAAATGACTCGAGATAGAGGAACGTGCAGACTGTGAGGACGACGTCGGGTGAGACGCCTTTGTCAGGTACGAATTCGCGAACTGCAAGTTATAGAGAGAGATAAATCGGATCCATAAGGGTCAAGCACAAATCGCTCACTGGGGATGAGTCAACGAGCTGTTTAGCTAGAGATCGCAGCCTCTCAGCGAAGCAAAGAGTACCTTTTTAGATATTTTTACACTTCCATCCATGTTGAGAAAAGTTAATATGTATAATTGGCCCATTTCCTTTCCAGAATGTGGCATTCGGGTATAACACATGCGCCACCTTCGGGGTAATTTTTTTGGACTTTCAACCATTGGGTTCACCTACACGGGAAACGTCGCTATCTTTTTATCGACAGATGTGACAATTTTGATTTGCCAGAGGCGTGTAATCGTTCGTTACCTCCATAGAGAAAAAAGCTAAGCGAATTTGCTACAGGCATCAGAAGCCAGATAGCAACCGCTGCAGCATCTGAGTGCCGATGCAGAGCTCGGGTCAGTCCGTGGGACGGCAACGCCACCGCAAGATACCTGTCCGTAAAAAGAATAATAAAACGAATTAAACTGAACACCTATTCGAATAGCGTCCACGACTCGGTACCATTTTCCGGTGTTCATTACTAGCACCATTATCATAATTCCAGATCATGATCGGCAGCTTGGGTAGTTTGCTTACTATGGAACACTGCGTTCATTTTTATCTCTTGTATTGTACCCTATACAACGCATTCAGTTCGGATGGTTTTTTTCAAATGGTGCTTTTTAAATTGGGCTGCCAACCAAAAAATGTTCAACGTCAAGGGCAATGCCGGCACATGACTTGGACTCTTCCCACATACCCGCACATACATTAAACAAATGCATCAACGTTTTGCCTACGTACGGCAGAATGTAACTGTACGGCGACATTAACTTTGCCGTACAGTAACATTCTACCTTAGAGTCGGTGTAAGTTTCCATGCACTCCTTGGAGACTCTACTTCGCGCCCTGCGTCCTCCGGGGCCCACCCAAAGGCCCAATTGACTTTCATGTGCGGTTTTCGATGTTCCTAGTGCGTTATGCATTTTTGGTTCTCTTTTGGTTTATTTGGGGTGCCCTTAATGCTATATTCGGAACTTTCGGACCGTGTTTGGGGTCACGGAATCGGGTATCTCAAGAATCCTCAGAGCCACCCTCTGAATACCTTAATCGTAACATTTTTTTCAAAGACATTTAAATGGCAAAATAACATTACATAAAATAGAAGTTTTAAACCAGCAGTAAAATGTTCACTCCAAAATTGAAGGTAAAGTTTCCGCCATGGTATTTCTATCCAGCTAATGCGTTTGTAGATATTATTATGACTTTTTTCACAAAAAAGCCATTGCTGAAAACGCAAATAGCCCCGTTTATGTTAATCGGTGTTTCTAAATCGGACCTATTATAGATAGTGGCCTGTAGGTCGTGCATCATATGCTTAAGCCTTTGTAAGGGCTCCCCATTGCTCTTTACTATAAACTCCTTAATGAAACTGGGAAAAATCTAGAGCCATACCCTTTCCTCTCCTAAACGCCGCGTTTAGACCATATGACGTGCGTCACACTGCTTCATACTAAAATAAGAGTTGATACCCTTTCACAGTTCACACACATTTACTGCCGCTTCCGGCCTCAAATGCTTTTCGTGAAATCGCCCTCACATTGCAAATTTTTCTTGTACAGTTGCATTCATAACTAAATATTCAGTTTTTTCCCTTCACTAAAACATCACTATCGACTGTCGTTTAAATACACGAACGTGTTGTGTTTTCGGATACATTTCACACTTTAGACGCGTTTGCCTTCTAAAGGCGTTTTCTATTGACCGTCAAATAGCTCCGCCAACTTTGGCTCACCATCGACATAGAAATACAACAACCAGATCCATGACGAAACATGATCGGACCCTCTGAAGAAAGAAAATTGTCCGAAACGAGTTGCAGTCTTTGAGTTTACTGTGTCCTCTGACCGAGATACGGATATTTCAATGTAGTGCTAAGGTTGTTTGACGGATACGTTATTCATAGCGATAGACTCACAGCCGCCTTTGAGAAATATAATACGGTTTCTTAGTGCGGTGCCTAATGAAACGTCGGTTTTGTTTACATAGGTGCAGTTCCGAGGGCCAAGTGGTCGTTTGTGGTAATCCTATACCTACAATACAGTTGGAAAGTTTTCCGTGATTGCTGGCAAGAGCTGACCACATTTGCCGTTCGTAAACCTCAAATTTCAAACTCTCCTAACTTCATTTTAAAATTCTTATTTTACATGATATGCGTCAAGTAAGGTAATTCTTTTTGTCAAAAAGTAGCAAAGGACTTTGTGCAGGCGCCATGATTATTCATTACTCCCTACCTGCTTGAAAGCGGCGGCGCGAATAAATACCGTTCATGTAAAGTTCTTGCTTCCGCTGCTCTACCCGTTAGTTCTCACCTGTTGAGCGCCATAAGCACCAAAGTGTATTGGGTTATGCTGAGCGACATATCCTTGAAGTAGATCGTAGCGCGACACGCCCAATCACCCCACACCCAGGCTTCTTCTGCAATGGCATATGGCATTTGTCAGAATGCAACGTTATTTTGACCCGTAGATACGTCGCCTACCCATCTGGATACACTATGTGCCAAAGCTAAAGAGGCACGTAGAAATAGTATTTAAACATGATCGCGGGATCCGAGCTGGGTACGCAATGGGTCTATACGATAGTGCAGGTTTGGTGTAAAAAACCTCCATAGCAGATGGCGCATTAGTGCATAGAACCATGAGCATTCATGCTTGTAGGTATGGTAATATAATAGCACTATTTCTGTAGCTGTTACTTTTTGAGTATTGTACGTGGTTTTAATTCATATAGAATATTCTTAGACCAACAGAGGTCCACAAGGCAATATTCGGTTGCTCTACCACTGCGAGGCCTATCCAATGAGAATTTTTAAGATTAGGATTTTGACAAACCCATTAATCAGTTTATATAATCGATCTGTTCCCACCCATTGTATGCACCCATTGTATTGCACTGTTGTCACCCATTGTATTTGTTTGCATGTATGCTTAGGCCTCTCTTACCCGAATTTATTTTAATGACGTTATTGACGTTAATTTTTTTGTTCGGAATCTCTTGTATACGAGGTAGCACAGATAGAATGTACTAGACTGTTGGAGAAGGTCACGACAAACGCACTACATTGTATAGAAGTAATATTGCCCTATATCTCAACTACTGTACCACAATTTTCACCTTAAAGAATTTTTGCCATTGAATGGACTGATCAGCAACCCATAGTGTTAATGATAACGTGGCTTTAAACTTAACGTCTTTACGAAAAAATATCTTTTAAACAGTCTTGAGACACAACCAAAGCTGCTTATGGAGAACCTGTTCAAAGATCACTAAAATTCACTGCTTTACCAAACGAGCGCGGGGCAAAACACATCTTCCTAGACCGTCTTCACATAAAAATAAACTCAGCAATACCCCCCGCCAAACCCAATAAAACACCCACCAAGTCCAAAGCATTTCAACTTTTAGCCCCCACAAAAATAGTATTCTCGAAGATTCGCACGTAATCGAATAGAAATTATCCATTTGTGTTTATTTCCTGTCTAGGTCTCGTAACCATTACACGGCAGCGCATGAAATTGAAACACGCGCCTTTCGCATTAGCGGCACGAAGTGCCAAGAACAACTACCAATATTCCTAGCAAAAAGGAAACTACGCCATATAGGCAGAGAAGTAGTAAGCGACCTTTCTGTTTCGTATAAAGCTAGTTCCCTAGAGAATATCGCAGTATTCTACAGTCAGGTGGTCCCGTTTAACGGTAGCCATTTAGCCAGATTGTTCGATGGTGTTGGCTGCATAAGTAAAATGAATTGTTAATCGGTTAGGTCGCTTCTGTCGATGCTTTTACTGTTATTCACTGCAACATCTCACGGGTCGTGTCTGACCAGCGGCACAGCGGCGAAATAACGTCAGTCCACGCTTCGCCGTTAGTCTTAGAATCGGACTTCTTTCACTTTTCCTTGGCCTGCAGACTCTTCTACGCTAAAAAGCACTGTCCACTTGAACGCCTATCTTGTCCTAGATTGCCTATGGTACAATGACTCAGAAGTTGGTATACGCCAGTGCTAGCGGACTGGTAATTATATATGTTCCGAATACTCAAAACAGAAAAGTCCTTCGGGCTACTCGACGTTAACAAAGGGCGTTGGTTGATCAGACCTGAATTGATTCTATGCCCCGGGACGCTAGATTAGATTCGTTGCCCGAAATGCCACAGAATTTTTGTCGACGTTCACCTACAGGTAGGATGTCGTACACGGAACGAAGTTGTCTACAGTAGAGGATGGATCGGAAAGTCTCAATGTCGTTTTCAGTCGTGCTCAAAAAACTTGCGTCACAGCAGCCCGCTGTATTAGACCCGGCAGGAACTAAAACAAATTGACTTCAACAGCGCATAGTTTCAAAGCGTAGGTTTGGACAGAGATCCCGCGTAACTATGCGATTCGATACGTGTGACTCTGACATTCGTGTAGAGGGTAACGAGAACATGCGTGATATACGAGCATTTGATTTAGCTCTGAATGTGACCTATAGGGTACCAACACAATCGCTTTGCGATGAGGTCGTTTCATTAAAGCTTTTTAGCAGGGTATTGTTCCGAGATTCATGGAAAGGATCATAAAAAACAGCCGTTGTTTGTCTAGTATTAGCTGCAGAATGCGATAAATATATCGAACAAGGCGAAGTGACTTCAACAGAAGATTTTCTGCACATTTGAATTCAGTTTTCTATAAGTAGTCTACTAGCCTGAAGTTTTACACGAAAATATTCGCTCTCTGAGTCTACACCAGTAAAAACGAAATGTCCATTAGATTGTTCGAGCTGTACAGTACGAGAAACATGCTACAGGTAATACGTTATGCTCGTGCTAATGACTTGATACTGATTTGCCCCCTTCCTCCATGCTGGGCATTCTGTACAAACAACCGTAAGCCACATTGGCATGTAGCGTAAAGGGGAAACTCGCGGATGCTGGAGGCGGTCCGAAGGCGGCTGGAATCGGCTGCTTCGGCACTCACTGTAACGGTACTGAATGATTTTGGTGGGCGTATACGTGACAACGTGAAAGAGATCGGCAAGGGCCAAGCTGAAGACGAGGTTGTTCGAGCTCGTCTGACGCATCCGGGGTGAGCATCTCAGCACGAGGAGGACGAGGGAGTTGCAGATGATCGCCGGTACGCAGGTCGACACAAGTAGCGCAGGCACTAGAACGTTCTCCAAGAAATCATCTTGTTTCTCACTCATTGTCTCAGGCACGTATATATGTTGCTGGTTCTATTGTGCTGTTATCGTTGCTGCGGTGAAGTACGATTTCTCATTTGATTTAGCTCGACAGTACAGACCTGATCTGTCGGCATACAGCGACAAGCAATGACCCTGACGCTGAACCAGCGTGGGTTTACCTGTGGGATTCGATGACTTACAACACTACGGGCAGAAGTGCTTTGCCGAAGAACGCATAGCACACACAAGTCTTTCAAATTCGTTCGTAGATCCACTCAAGTTTGGCGTCTGATCTCGCAGCATCGTATATGTTTCGTGGAGCTCAAACATTCGGGGCGTGATATTTGTGAGCTGGCCTAGTTTTGCCTGAATGTCTGGAACAGCGGATAAACATCAGCAGATCCCGCAGTGACTGGTCGTGTTTTTGTTTTTGCTTGCAGAACAAACGTTGCTCCATCCATCGAGCCGTGCTTTGCTCAGAGTTCAAGTGGCTGATGGCCGCTCTGAGCGGAATCGCTCCTTGGAAAGAAGGCGATGCGAGAAACTCCCCTCCGTCAGCATCCTTGATTCGATGCTGACAGCTCAACTCGTTGATCTCGTCAAACAGATCCACGATGGTTAACCTTAACGGCTTACAGACGTAAATAGCGACCTCCTATATATCGTAAACGACATCGCTTAAGGATAGCCTGACATGCGGAGAACGGGTCTATGAATGTAGAAACAATCTAATTTCTCTGAGATGCGTTCTACCCCTGTGAACAGACACGTGTATGGGAACGCGAAGAAAATTCGCCGCTTACGACAAGGACAACAGTTTATAGCCGCTCGTAACAAAAATTTTACCTATCTTTACTAATTCGACATACCCTTCATTAGCACATTAATATTTCCTCATTATTTCTCCATTGAAATTATTGTCAGAGTTTATGTATTTTCATTTCCTGGCGTGGATAAATAAGGACAGTTTCGAGATTTACAATGAACGTGATGAACTAATTTCATTTCATGCAATCAACCCAGCATTTGTTTTTCCGAGTAATTTTCGTATGGGTGTCGCTTGCTTAATATGGTAGAGCTTTCTTTTTAGCCAGCACCACTTTATAGCGCGGCATTTGCCGGCTAATAAAAACAGACGCGATGGGTTTAAACTGAATAAATGTCCAGGAACATTGCGGACCATTGATCACAGTTATTCGGGCTGTCAGACTGTCTCTATTAGACTCATTTGTTGATCTGGACAAGTGCTCAACGTGTTCTGAATTTAATTCATCAATTTTAGTCTACACCAAACAGATCAGACATTGGCCTGTGCTAGACATTTTGTTTCCGCTCAGTTCTGCTCAGTCTTACTGAATAGGTAGTACTGAGGCATACTGAGGTGGCAGGGGGATCAGAAGCGGCCGAACAAGTGGGCTATTTTCTTTATGGATGCGGAGCCTTGGGGGTAGCGTTGGTATGCAATGGTAAGATTACAAAGCGACGCCGCTGTAAAATGAAGTGAGTGTGCGCAGTAACTACAGAAATTGCAGAAAAGTTCGAGAATGCCTTGCGTTTTGTGAGGAAGCTTCTGTCCGAAAAGGCACAGTGGAAATCATAAGCGTCCTGAAGTGTTTCGACCGTGGTCTTCGGTGGTAAGGTGGTCGGATAGAGATTCACCTTGAACACCAAGACATTCATTTATTTCCACGCTTAACGCCTCTTAAGTCCGGTTACAATATTTACTAGCTCTTCTAAATCGTTGTAATTTGTTATACAATAAAAAAAAGTTTATTCGACCTGGCCTACCTTTACTTGAAATATTGCAGAGACATTCTTTTTAACCAAATCCGTATTACCGCGATATATCGCTATATTACGTTCAGATCCATCCCATTGACCCTCATCCCAGAGCCGGGACCCTCATCTGAACAGTAACGCCATAGGCCCGTGCGTGGCGAATAATTTTTAGAGTAACATACGTCGGTGTGCTTTTTTAGAAACTAGCTTTTCAATTTGCCTTTGCATGTACAGCCATCGTTTTGCTGTACAATGCGGCCTGCAATATTCTATAACGGCCGTTTATATATTTGGTGATGTTTTTCGACAAAGAATATATATATATATATATATATTCTTTTTTTTTAGATAATAGTACCATTCGAGATTCCAAATATACAAATCAATTTACAAATATACAATCAAAATCAGCCAATCAATTATTATCTTCGGAAACGATGTCTTTTTTCCTGAAAAAACAATAAACTCAATCAAGCAGCTAACCTTTGAAATCTAACGCTTCTGTTGGAACTAACTCTAAGCTCTTCCACCTTCGCGATGCTAGGAGAGACTCCATAAATGCAACTGTGCAATTTGAAGGGCCCTTAAAATTTATGAAAGCGTTATATGAAGGCACCTATGCAGGCCCCGTTTTCGTTTCATGGCAAACTCGAAAAGTAGCAGTTTATGCAGGCCAGAGAAAACGGTGAAGTTGTTGCTGGCAATGTAACTGCCGCTGTTGTATTACAAAGAGCTAGAAACCACCTGTTAAACGTATGTATGTACGGCGTCAAATGCCAGCAATACCAAAACAATTTCTGGGCGGGTTTGTTTGCCAGAGTCAACCGTGCAAATGTACAAGCAGTAGCTGCTCAGGTCTTTAAAAGTTAAGCCAAGTCTCGCTGACCGTTATATTAGGGCTTAGAAGGGAAGACTGTTACGAAGCCAGCTTCTATAGGCACACACCTATCGTGACCCATGACAACTAAATGTTAGGAGATCACGCATTACACTGCATCTATTCATTAACAGAGAGAGCCATTCACGCCAACTGGCATCACCATGTCAACAGTGTCTAACAGCCGCTTCGTTCGCCTGTGGCCATTACGTTAGAGCGCATATTTCGAACGTTCCTCATAACGCCCCAAACACTGTGTAGCCCTCGTCTCTATGGCGACGCTCTGCAAATTTGAACTTCGCGGCAACACTCCCGCTTCGAGTAAAAATGGCGGAGGCCCGATGGAGTTCACCGAAGACGCGGTCTCGTGACGTTGTAACGTAGCTGCTGGACGACAAACCCGCCGTGCTGGCGGCCCGAAGTAGACAACGAAATGCTACTGCATAGACGCTCGCCGCGCATCGGTACTTCACCCTGCGTTGGCCTGTGGCTGGCGATCGTTTGGCAGGCGCACCTCGCCGGTGGCCAGCTGAGGGATCAGCTGCGGTTCGTCAGCGTGGAAATGTGCGCTGACAATGGGACGGTGTTTGACCCGTTACGAATCGGCTGTAGCGCCTGTCCCCTTAACTCGACATCCCTCGAAGGGCACTCGTGCGTCTGCCGACCGGGTTTCGTGCAGACGCGCCGCTTGAACTACCGCCAGCTCGAGTGCCGGCCGTGTGCCGCCGGAAAAATCGCTTCGCAGGACCGCCAGCGATGCCTGTCCTGCGCGACCAGCTGTAGCCAGTGCCCTGAAGGGAGTGTCCTTTTGGAGAAGGAGACGTCGGCCGAGTGCCGGCCCTGCGCAAACCATTCCTTGGACGATCCGTCGTGCTCCGCGTCGGAACAGCGCCAAACGTTAATTGCCGACACCGACCCCGACTTCCCGGTGTTTCGGGAGCGCTCCGACCTAATCGCCAGACAAATCACCGGCGCCTATGAGCGATGCAATTCGGGCGAGGATTGCAGTCAGCTAGCGAACCTCTGCGTGTTATCGCATTATCGGATGTCGCAGAGCCAGGAATCGCCGTGCACCCTCTACCTCAAGCTGACCCCGACCGTCGGTCAGCGCGGTCCGACCAACGGACCGTGGATCTACTACGACGAGGAGACGCCGCAGACGCTCTACAAGACTAACCTGCCGAACAAGTTCACGCTCGACCCGACGAAGAACAGCTCGTTCCTGTCCTTCCACGCAATCACATTCGACCTGGACGGCCACTTTGTCGCCGATGGCGAGCTGAACATGCGCGAACTCATCCCATGCGCGCAGATCCCGAGGAGGTTGCCGTTCGCGGCCAACGTCGACGTCGCCTGTCGGGTGAGCGTTACCGAACTGCGCCGACAACCGCTCAAGCTGATCGATCTCTACCTGGTCAGCGATAGTCGACACACGATCTACCCTGTCCCTGTGCTTGTGCGCAATCTCCACAAGAACGGCATGGCCATTAACCGACTCGGCCGTCCCGAGACGCAGTGGCAGCTCACCAGGCGTTTGTTCACTGTGGATGTGAAGTCGGTAGCGAAGAGCGTTCGATTTCTCGAGCGAGTGGATATCCGAATTCGTCTCCAGTCGTGGTGGGACGGACGAGCTCCGGGCAGCGCCTATCCCCCCCTGGTGACGCTGGCCTACGGCCGGATTAAAGATGACCCCCGGGACGAGGTCCAGCTGCGGTTCCGCGTCCACTATGAGCAGATACAATCGAAGACGTTTCAGGACATCTCTATAGCCGTCGGGGTGCTGAGTACCTTGGTGGCGATGTGGGCTTGCATCCGCACTTGGGGCTGGGTCCGACGGAACGGATCGCAGTCGTTTGGCGCCGTCGGCATCTATAAACTGCTCGCATACACCTGCGGCGGTCTTGCCGACGTTTTCCTGTTGGTGCTGCTCTGCTCATGCTTGAACTGGCTGGTCATGTTCAAGGGACAGGGCATTATCCATCTGCTGTTGCCCACAGCCGAGCAGGAAACGGAGATAATCACGTACATCGTCGTCGCACTTGCCCTCAAAGGCGTCGAGGTACTTGATATGATCGTGATGCAGCAGGACTGGGACGTGTTCCTCATCGACTGGGAGCTCACGGAGGGAGCGACGGCGTGGCGGAGTTATCTGATCGCCGGCGAGTTCCTCAAGTTGGCCACCCATCGCCGGCTAAACATTGGTCTTCTACTGCTGGTCATGCTGTTTGCGCTAAAAGTCGCCCGGCTTGAATCGCTCGCGCTGGCCGCCCCCGCGAGCGCCGGCATCTCGATGGACGTCTCTCCGTACAGCTCCAGCTGTCGTCTCGCCCTGGTGGCCGGCGTCTACATCCTGGCTGCCGTCGTCTACTATGTCTACATGCGCGTCCTTCATGAACGCTTTGTCGGCTATAATTACATGCAGCGCTTCGTCGACCTCTGTTCTATAGCGAACATCAGCGTGCTCACGTTGACCCATTCGTGTCACGGGTACTACGTACACGGCCGCTCCGTGCTCGGCAAGTCGGACGTCTCCCTCTGGGAGATACTCGAACAGCTGCGTAAAGAGGAGAATGATTTATGCGCGCATCGGGGCCTTATCCCCGATACCGACGAACAGACGTTCCGAATTAGTTTACTTGTGCAGCTCAAGAGCCAGTACAAGCGCCTATTGGATGGGGCGCAAGCGCCTCCCCACAACATCGAACAGGTGGCCGGCGCACATAAGGCCATCAACCGCTTCCTCGTGGCGTTCCTTCAGCATGCCGTCAAGGACTTGGACTACGTCGTGAAGGACGCCATGGCCATTGAGACCTTCCTCGATGTCGAGTTGAGTGACGTTCATGATCGGTGCGTATTCTACAAGGACCCCAACGGACGGACACTCGAGGCGCTGCTCTTCTCGAGCTTCGAGAAGAACCTCCTCGTACTCAATCTCCTGGTACTCGTCATTACGGACTGGCTCTCTCACGATCTGGTCTTCGCATCGTGCCTTGTTTACGGCGTCGACGTGCTCATTCAGGCGACGAGGACCTCACTATTCAAGCGTAACCTCGTCAAGAAGTCCCTCATCGATGCGCGCTTCATTACGACGTAGCGAAGTCGCCGAGGTGGCTCGTGTAGAACGGTATATTAGAATTCGTACGAAGTGCATGTGCAATAATATTATACACGACCACACATATGGACGCGACACTCGTGCGTCCTCAACTGTACGCCTCGTTGGTTGTGAGTTCATGAGAAAAAGCGGGTTGATACGTGTACATGAACTGTAAATAAATTTGTGTACTTTACCTAAAGCGGCGTGCATACTTTGGGTTTGAGCTTTGCACACCTGGGCTGTCACCTCGTTCGGGTCGACATAATTGTTAGGTAAACTGCTTAGATCTAGTGGAGTGCTTTCCAATGGGACTGTGTCATCGGCAATTGCGTACGCCTTCTTGCGCCCACTCGGCCAATCCGTGTAATGTAGTTTATTGGATAAGGCTATTCCACTGGTTCATTTACTGTCGCCCGAGGTCCAACGGACCTGCACCGTTCGTTGGTCCAGGACGCTGCAGCCGAAGACCTACTTGGACAAATAAGATACCTTGTGCGGTGCAGGGAGACATCTACAAGGGTCCTTCAGGCGGATCCAACAGCGGGTCGAGGCGTATTAACGAAAAAAGACATTTCACCCTTCTTGGACGCGTCCACAGTGGCCACTTGTGGCCGACGGCTAGATCAGCGACTGTATCTGGCCGCTGCGGCCTCTGCCCCCTTTCCTTAGCGGGGAGTGGTTGACCCCCTGGTTCTCGCCACTCACGCAGTTCACGCATTGTTCGCCCAAAACGACCACAGCAGACCCGCAGAGCCCAGAACTACAGGCCTCTGCCACCCCTGACTCTGCGACGGGCTGTTGGTCCAGAAGGTCCGGCCTTCGTTGCCAGCCAGCCGCGCTCACTATCGGCCGGGCGCGGGGTCTAAGGCCGGACGCGCGGAGAACTAACCTAGGCCGATGCACATCAGCTACTGATCGCGGTGCTATGGCGGCTCGAAGCGAGTGATTCGTCCGGAGTGATCGCCCGGACGGCATAGCAGCGCGCGTGACTGCCACCGAAACGCTGCTGATGTCGGCGACGCTCAGGGCCCAGTGGCTACCAGGAGGAGACAGACGCCGGGAAGCGAACGACGCCCAGAGACGGACTTAGCCCTGCAGGGGCAGCTTTGCCACCGGTCGCGCTAACCGCCGTGGGCAAAGGAACGACTAATCCCGCCGTCCCGTCACTTGCTGGTGGCCAGTCGGTGTTCAGCGCCCGCCGGGACTGAGCTGGCCTGGGTAGGGTCGGGTTGGTCCTGCGATGAGCAGCCAGCACCGTAGGGGTAAGTTGGCCAATCGGCTGTCCGCATTGTTACTTCGGTGTCGCCTCGTTGTGTCGATTGACCAGGATATTTACAGGATGCTTGTTTGTCGATGCCTGTGTTCGTCTGTGTGTGTGTGTGTGTGTGCTTTCACTGGCGTCACTTTCTACTCCGTGCCTTGTCCGGCCCAAAAGAAAGGCACAATCGCCGTCGTCCGCTTACTTGCCATTGGGGGCCGTCTAGCACTGCTGGAGTTTCCACCCAACCCGTTTCAACGAGAGAGACGTGAGGGCGCAGTGTTCTTATTGATCGTTGAATCTTCAGTGGCCGTTCCTCGACCTGTGTATCGAAATGTACGGCCGACGCCTGTCCGTGCTCTCGGTCCTGCCACCGTCGACGCGGCGCAGCAGTCGCCAAGGCGACCAAAGATCCGACTCCATCGCCGAAGGTAGGGCCATCGGACGTGTGGCTGAACGAACGGCGTCGATGGCCGCGACCGACGCTGGTGTGGTAGTTGGCTTTGCATTGAGAAATTGTCGCGCTGTTCCACGAGTACGCTAACACAAGCGAGAAGCAGGTACCTGCTGCAGGATAATAAGTTTAGAAGATGTCAATGCCGAAGTCAGATCACAACGGACTGATTTTCTGCTCGGTACAGATGCGTGTCTAGTTCGAGGTTCCGATGCGAGTGGTGGTATGCGACTGTGTAAACGGCCGATCGGGTCTGGTGCGGTGACGACGGATTATGTGCCAGTCAAAGGGGAAATCAGCGTGTCGAGTACTTCGACGTACCGATAGGGTGATTTCGAATCGGTGGGCAAATCACTGTGTCTATCCGGCTATCGAAAAGCAGAGAATAGTCAGAGAAGCGGGGGCGTTGGTGTGGCCAGGTCCGGTCCGGCTTGTCAAAACCTCAGCCCATCGTGACGATAGATAAGCTAATTAATTTGCCGGGAGTTGAGACTTAAAACCGCCATAGATCACTGTTGACAAGAAGTTCCCCATATCTGCTCTTGCCTGGCGAAGCCAGACAGCCGTGTGGCATCTACAAGTGTCCTGTAAAAACACCGAGTTGATGGCCAGCCGGTGTAGAATAAAAATGTGAATTGCCGGGCGACAAGTCCCGGCTTAGAATAGTAAAAACTCGTTGAAAAGACCAGCGAACTAATAGTGGCCTGTCACCGCGTTGAGTCGCTGCCAAGAATCAGGCGTAAATTTAGTTTACTACCGTAACGAACCTCTACGGCTAAGGTTCTTGTCGGAGTAAAAAAATGTTTGATATTTTTGCATCTTGCCCGTCTTTGTATGACGGCTGACCAAGCCTGTAACAAATTCAAAGACATGCTACAGCATGAATGACCCCATGAATCTAGCCAGTTGTTCGATATAAAACAATAAAAAATCATAAATGAGTTTGATGAGGGCTTTGTTTGAATCCAATTAACCGTGACCACTCGTACGCAATACAAACTTGCCTTTAAGGTTGTGCAATTTTCTCATTCTACACGTCTTTCACTCTTAGTAAAACTTAATTTAAAGAGGGGTCGATTGTCCAGTTTTCTATATTTTACCTTTGTATGAAAATCACGCCAAAAATTGGGCGGCTTGTCTGTCTAGCTTTCAAAAACTAGAGCTTGTTTAACATCTCCAAGTCTTCACTGCTTTCTGTATTTCTTCTATACAATTCTTCTTTCTGTGACAGGGAACGCTTTGATATATCGATATTTCGCAATCTCAATCTGTGTATGTTTCCCTAACCTAACCATTATATACAACACACCTTACACACAACTCTACATTGAGACCATTTGATTTGAGCATATGCGCAGTAACCAACTCGAATGTCTCGCATTGTGTACGATTTTTTTGACCAGAAAGGCTTCATCATGTTACGTATTGATTTTCGCCGTTTTTGTAGGTTCCGCGAGCGACTCGCAAGCTTCAGAACATCTCCAACCTGAAGAACCTACCACGTCAAGACCGGCAAGCCGGCGTTCGTCGAAAAGACATTCAAAGGTACTGAATGAAAATTCATTTTGATTATTATTATTGCGCGTCGCGGATATATATATATATATATATATATTAAGTTTAATGGTCTTATTAAGTTTAATGTGCCTACCCGACTTGGCCTACGGACTGTCACCACGGAACTGTCAGTTCAGATCTAAGTAGATAAGATTAACTTCGGTTGATAGTGACATGCATATTACTTTCCTTTTTTACTTGACATTCCCACACATATTCAACCACTTCGCCAGACGAGAGGGGTGCATTACCGAAGTTATCTATTGCGTACTTAGATATACGGGTGGAAATCGTATGGTCCTGGTTCATTAGAGTGTACACGGATGCGTTGATCTATACGTGTCGACATTAAACGGTTCAATTGCTTCCGTTCGGGCGTCAAATGAGCAGGCGCCTGCATTGAGCGGTCAGACCGCGGTTCCTGGAGGCGGGGCTCGTGCCCCCAGTCCGGCCACCCCAATTCAGCAAGCACCGCCCGTCCTCATGGCGGCCCCTAGGCCATTTCCCGACCCACCCGAAGGTCCACCTCTCACCGACGCCCAACTGCTCGAAACAAGACTCCTCGAGAAGAAGCTCAAACCACGACATACGGGCTATGACACCAGTAAGTACGACGCGTGTAGGACTTATCGGAGAACAAATCGTTTGACGGCAGACGGTAGGCCTCCATACCCGTTTCCCACAAAGTGGAGTCGAGCCGCACGGCACCTACGTGGACGAACGTTGAGAATCACCTTGCGGTCTTTTCCGAATTTACGATATCATCATCATCGTTCATAATAGTGACATTGGCACACTTGTTTTTTGCTGTCACAGTTATTGGCAAAAATATGGAACCTACTGTTGTGAAGGCATGACTATGACCAATAGTATAGTTGTTATCCGCAACGTTTTTCCGAAAAGGGAACAATGGCATTGTCCTAGTACCCGGTCTCGAATCGATGAATGTCGACATATGTCGACTCAACCGTGGCCGTAAGTGTCCTCGCAGGACGAAGGCAAACTCCGACCAAACAATCTATTTCATCTGCATATATCTACTATCTTTACCGGTTATATAACGACTACACAGAGCATCGAAGCCTGTTTTGCGTCCTAGCTAGGCACCAAGCAGGGCGAATCAGGCCGACTGTAACAAGATTACATTGTGTACATAACTAAATAAGCTACCGATACCATTCGTATGCGGCTGGGAGTCGATTCTTCGTAGACGCTTGACACAGTAATAGAGAAGTTAATGCCGGACGCAATAGCGCAGAGCACCGCAGGCGAATCGCAGTCAACAACGGACGTGTCCTGCAGCAGCAAGCCGCCGCCCTCGGGTGTAGTGATGCGATGTATTTAATAACAACAAAAGCAGCATATAAATTGAAAGTGGAGTTTTACCACTACCATGCACGTTAATGAGGTATCAGTAAACCAAGTGACGCATTCTACAGGGAGAAAAGTTCTGTGCTTTTGCGTGCAGTCATTTAGAGTAGGTCCTCAGGCCCAGACGATTGCCTGCTGGGCGGTACCGGGCTTCTCAGAAGTGGTACCATAATCGTATCTCCTTTGATGACGCGAAGTGGTCTGGGCATTGGAAACGTTTAACGAACGAATCCATCTGTGTCCGTATCAGCAGTACGCATTAGGCAACAACAATACGTGAGCCGCAAAAAATATGTCAGCATAAATGGGTTTTACAGACATACGAACACATTTATCGATGATTAACGATTGCTTAAGGATCTGCAGTTTAGAACGCAGGATCAGAAACATTGAGCAATGTAACCGCACCTTTATCATATGCCCGGTGATCTAGAGCGTTTGCCAGGCATAGAAGCTTAGAAAGTGTTTTCTTTTTAAGCGTACAGCATATACCATCATCTCTAGGAAACGGCCCGTTAGTCAGCATTTAAAATTTCACCATAAGACAGGTTTCTTTTCTTTTTTCTGGCTAATACCGACATCAAAATTTAACATATTAGGAAAAAATAATTTACGGAAAAAAGCCATGGTCAAAAAACTTTTTTTTTTTGGGTAGACATAATGGGCAAAACCCGGTATTCCAAGTGTATGTAATCTACATGTGTGTAAGTATATGTGATGTAATCCGGAACAGTATCAACGAGTGCACAACTTTATCCATTTGGGGTGTCTATGTTTCAAAGTACGTTGTGGAGCAGTGACCGTTTGTTCAGAAAACTATGCGATTTACATTCAGCAACAAGCCAGTATCTTGAGGTTATTATTCCCTGTACAAATTAATGGCGTTTGTGATCATCGAAATACTCGGCTTGGCGCCCGGTTTCGAATGTATTCGATTAACGAACCCTAATTCATTGGACTTTCTCATTTAAATACATTATGAAATCGACGGAGATGTGACCTCGACTCGCAGGTTTGCCAGCCTGCATCCTAGTGAGTCCTGCTCGCTGGGAGAATGAATGCCGGCGCAAAATGTAAACGTCATACAACAACCGTTAAAACCCGTTTGGCAGCTGACAGGTTTAAAACTTCGCATACCGAACCAGTTGAAGGCACTTGAGCTCAGGAAAGCTTTTCCTAGGCTGGTTATTTGACTGCGGACGATTTCTCTAAACAATGAAGGGTCGACGACGAGTTCTGATATTAGAGTGTGGGTCGTAGAGGTTTTCAGAAAGCCCTATATATCGTGATCAGAAATTCGGTGAGCCACCGCTCAAAGCCTTCGCATCAAAACGACGACGGAGGAAATCTCGCAGAGGAGAAAGATTGAGCCCAATGCTTGCTCGTCAATCGGGGTAAGGTAGTCACGGGTATTTAACCTGAACGTATTCTTCTTTCGTTGTTTAGAGAATCTTCTTGCGTAGGCAGCAGCGGTGGCGCAGGCCCCTGACTGGATAGTATTTTTCGTTCTTGCCTATAGGGTTGACTTGCCGCTAACATAATTCAACGTCCAGGACCAACATGACTACGCTGTCAAGCCACAAAACTGCAGGAATAACCGGCTAGTTCCTATAAGTCGCTAAGAAAGAAGAAGAAAAATCGAATTTATGAAATATTAGACTCTACAAACACGCACGCACATACTGACGCGTATGCAGGTGTGTAATACCTTCCGATTTAAAGTGTGTCTCGAATCAATCTGCAACGAGGCAACGAAAGTTTCGCCATATTCTGCTTACAGAGCGTATCGTTCGTGTTTCGTTACTGTACCAAATATTAGGAAAATAGGTTGAGCTATGGAATGGCCAAAAATAAAACGTCATCTGGCTTTGTTACCAGGTGTTTCCTACCTCTTACCGACAGGCCGCTCTACATCGGCTTTCTCCACATTGTATATTCATTGACTTGTTATTTATTCGTTACGTAAACATAGATGACCACTGCTACTGTTTACCGCATCAGTCTTGCGCCATGGCCATCCCGACAGCAGTTATAATGCTGGCGAGTGGTTATTGATCGTGTGGTGGCCAGCGGTTATGTCACGAGACGTGCGTCAAAGTACCTTAGCCTATTGCGCTATCCGTCCTGCGCATAAGCCTTAGGTAAATCAGGTCATCGTAGAGAACGGCCACTAGGCGGACTTACACTTCTCACAGTGGCCACTATCGGATTATTCTTATTGAGAACGCAATGGCAACGCGATAGCATCTGACTACGCTGACAAATGTCCCCTGTTGACGTTCGTTATGCGCCATTGGGAGAAAAACCTGAACAATGGGTGAGGCCAGCGCATCTGAGAAGCGTAGAGGTCTGCGCATGCGAAGATGCGATAAAAACAAAACGACAGCTGACCATTCACTCTAGATTAACCCGAGCCGATAGAAGGATGGAGAAAAAGGACAAACCTCTTTTTCTTCCGCGGCAAAAAACGAAATCGATGAAAAAGCGGAACACAATACGGTTGAATGGCTCGAGATTGGCAGCGGTTGTTATTCCTGTTGATCTATCCCTTTAATGAGGCACAGTAGCGATAAATGGGGAAAAAGTTCGAGTGGGAGAGGTTTCTTTCGAAGAATAAATATGAGGCTTGCTGCACGGTCATTGCCAGCCGTACAGTATTGGCCTACGGCAGTAGAGTTCGTTAAACGCCGGCCGTCCACTAGGCCAAAGGCACCGCGCCACGAAAACAGCCACCCGAAATGTCTCCCCTCTCAGCCCTTCACAGTTGAAGAAGGAGGGTGGGGAAGCAATAGGAAAAATAAAGAAATACTGTGATGGCGATGAACAAGAGCCTCGCGACTTTGAAATTCAGTTACGACTGGCAGTGTGGCATTGTGGCCCAGCAGGCCTCTCACTTCGTGAGATGCAGCGACGAACCAACGAGTTCGGCCTGAGCTGACCCGGCTGATGAGCACGCGATTGGCGCTCCGTGTGTTTGGCTCACGAACGCACTCGGAAGACACTCAGCTCAGAAAGCTATTTGCTATCAACTGATCGTGATTATGTCAGGTATCCTGGTAGCTTGTTTTTCTCCCGTTCGTCAGTCTGGCGTGGTCGCAATGGCAGAACAGATCCCGATAGCTTCTTCAGGATGAGTTTTGATGACAAGTGTTTTATAGTCGGCGGACTACTTTTAGAATAAGGACTAGCAAATCTACGACATAATTGGTGGAGTTCGAACCTACAGAAGGCTAGCAACTGCTATATTTGTAGTCTGCGGCACAGCCTGGCTACGACTGTAGAAGAAACGTTGAGAACAAAGGCTTTCTTACGCAACATTTTCAGAGACCTTCTTTAAGCACTGAAAAAGGTTATAAGGAACGTATACATTTTTAAACCCTGTTTGTCGCACCCAGTAGCAGACTGAACCGTAATTCAACCATAAAGCCAATGCAAGTGCACATTCTGAGTAGATATATCGTACTAGAGCTGACTGAAGATGTCCCGATTGTAGCCGGCGTGTGATCAGAGAGTTGCATCCGAAACGCTCATTTCGCGTAAATCTGCTAACCGGCTGATGTTCGCTGCACGCGGCTGGTATATTGCCACGGAAATAATTTGCGTTGTTTTGCCCAGTATGTCATGCTGCATAAGCTCATGGCCGAATTGCGAGCGGAGCTGACGTTTTGACGACAACAATATTGTCGGCATTTCTTAGATAAATTCACTCTCGAGTTATTAAGCCGTTTACAGTATCGCGTGACACCTGTATTCGAGGCCCAAGGACCAAGCGCCTGTAAAAGCCTTAGAGTGTTTTCGCTAGGAAGTTGTTAACCTTCATGGCATTGCGTTAAAGGAAAAAAATCTAATGCTAATTTTTTCGAACGTGTACGTAGTGACAAGTACTGACGAACCGCCTAATTGGCCTTCCGCTTCTGTTTCTGCCTGGTCGCTAGTGATAAACGACAATTTCTTGGGTGCTAAATATTCCGTTTTCCGAAAACGTTAGGCATTAGGCTACGATGTTTCTACGCTCAATTATGTCGATGTCCTCTTTACCGTTTTATTTTAACAGCTCTGGTACGTGTTGATTGGTTACAATAAATCCATTTCACAATAATTTTCACTTGGCAGCCCTCTAATAGTTGGTCTTGGTGACTGAGATTAGGGCGATTCCGTCGCACTTTGATTGAGGGTTTATGAACTGAAGTGGCGTCATTGAAGAGTAACCTATAAGTTATACTACGGGTATCAGAGGAGGATTTCAGCAAATCCAAAAACAATAGCAACAGGCGCTATGTCATAAGGGGTAATCATAGGCTGATAATCAGCAGAAATCTGATCCTTTTTTACCCAGTTACGAAGCCGTCGCAACACTGAGACGAAACAACTCTTCGAACCGCTACACATACGAAAGAACATATCACCATTACAGCAAATCCTGTAACTGCTCAGGACAATTTTTGGCGTCGTAAACATTTCCATGTTCGATATGCGCTTGTGTCCGTCTCTGCTTCTGTCTAATTACATGTACCCCCCTGATATGTTTGTTGCCTACTCTGAGTTGACTCCAGATCCGGACGATGGCCACAATTCGTTATGTACGTTTATTCTTACCGTGGTGTCGATCTTCTTCATCGTCATAACGGCGCCAATATCACTGCTCATGTGTATTAAAATCGTGCAAGAATACGAGAGAGCCGTTATCTTTCGGCTGGGCCGAATTCTCAAAGGGGGAGCTCGTGGACCCGGCCTCTTCTTCATTATACCCTGTATTGACAACTATACCAAAGTTGATCTTCGAACTGTGTCTTTCGACGTTCCTCCTCAAGAAGTGAGTACCGGCACATTTTCCTGAAATATATATATATATATATATATATATATATGTGTTGGTAATACGCCCAATGCAAGAAATCAAGTACCCACGAATTCTTCCCGGCAATCGTTCTATGTACAAATGCGCTGATTCAGGGCTGGATGGCTTCGTACACTCTACAAGGTGTTGCTGTCGTCAAAGCACTTTCCCGAGATCAGATCAACAATCATCCCGTCCTCTCTGGTTTCTGTCAACGGTTTGCTGCTGTTCTAGATTCTAACTCGTGATTCGGTGACGGTGGCTGTGGACGCGGTAGTGTACTACCGCATCCAGCACGCCACCATCGCCGTCACGAACGTGGAGGACTACGGCCGCTCCACGAGGCTACTGGCCGCGACGACGCTGCGCAACGTCCTTGGAACGAAGGACCTCGCGCAGATTCTGTCCGAGCGGGAGTCAATTTCGCACATTATGCAGATCAGCCTCGACGACGCCACCGACTCGTGGGGCGTCAAGGTCGAGCGGGTGGAAATCAAGGACGTCCGTCTACCTGTGCAGATGCAACGAGCCATGGCTGCCGAGGCGGAGGCGTCGCGAGAAGCGCGAGCAAAGGTGAGTCGAAAGAGTCTCGGAAGCTGCCTAATGCGAGCCGCCGTCAAGACAGGAAATTTAGTTGCACAGGGACCCGAAGTTTATTTTGATGAGTAGATTACACATTTTTGAAGCAGCTGGTACCTTGATAAGTAATGCATAGCTGGCTATAGGCGAGCGTGGTCTAGATTAACCTCGACTTGGTTGACAGATCCGGAATCATTAAGACTTCGCCGTTCGACATCCGACTCGAGAGGTTCCAAAGAAGCAGCCCTTCCTTCGAAGTCCTCTAAAATATAAAAACATGCCGCTGTCCCGCCGGAAAGGCACCTGCCCCGTACATCTCTCAAAACGCATATCTCGTTAGACCAAAGGATCCATAAGAACTCCTAAATCGAATGAATTATTTCTGTGTTACGCCTATCGACATCTATTCGATCAAACGCTTTACTAAGACTCAGCCGGTTAGAATGAACACGAGTGCGCTACAGCGACCCAGGGGGCCTGCCAGTGAGACAGGCCTGTCACGCTAACACGTCAACCCAATAGTGTGCCGAGTTCGTGTCACAGGTTCCCGATGGTGGCTACCGGGTACACTTCCAAATGAAGCATCAATTCTTTCTCGACCTGTTGACTCTTCTTTTGCCGTCATCTGTGCGGCCAAAACTCAATCACTTATGCCACTGCAACCGGCATTTGCAGATTCACTGGTTCTCTGCAACCACTTCCTGGTGACGCTGGGTTGACAGAAACACGAGGTGACAAGGGAAGCCGTTCTTAAAACAGAGTTTATTCATAGACGAGTATACACCGCCATGTGACCGCTGTTCCACTCTGGCCCGAGCTGCTTGGAGACAAAATCGTGCAAATCGTCACCAGCTGACTATCGAGCGGGGCTAGCGTCTCTCTGTATCGGTACTACGCGGCTGGCGCGTGATATTTCTCTTTGCTAAAGTTCATTTTCATCTCTATTTCGTTCCGACATTTAATCTCAGGTGATCGGCGCCGACGGCGAAAAGCAGGCCGCGCGCTCTCTTAAGGAAGCAGCGGACATCATCTCGGAATCGAAAGGGGCCCTTCAGCTACGCTATCTACAGACTCTGACCTCAATAGCCGCCGAGAAGAACTCCACGATCGTGTTTCCGCTACCACTCGAGCTATTCCGAGGTACGGAGCAGTTAGCGTGTCTTAGCATGACACTCTAACGTGCCAGGAGATATCGTACGAGATCGATGTAATAATCATTATCTCAGAAGCGTACAATCGGTGGCGTGACATGGCCACAAAGGCAACACAAAAAAGACAAAGCTGTATTGCGTCAAGAGTACCATTTACGTGTGAGACGTGACAGTCCTTTCGCTGGGAGTAGCCGGCTTGTTATGGTAAATTTGTCAGGATCTGTTATATTTGGCCGTGACAAGTTGCAGTTCCCAGTAAAGTGGTGATGTTCTGTCAAATATGCCATTTGTGTCTGCGACTATGTCACCTTTCCATCGACATTTGCGACCGTTTGTGATAACCAAATCGTTACGAGATGTTATACCTACAACGTTTAACGAATATTTCCACGCTGTGAAATTCAAATCAATCGAGGTAGCTATTATCACCTGCATGCCTTGGGGAATATCATGAAGACACATGTCAAACCCGAAATGTTTATTGACCCAATACTCGAGCTTGATGGCCAGGTCCATGTTAACCGTTCGGCTTTGCCTCTATGAAAAGGGTGCATCGTCTGATCATTTGCGCCCTGACGTGGTCGAATGACATTACTGTTAACCGTTAGCAGGGAAAGAGCGTGCAGAGTTTTCGGGCAATATCCCGCACGCGCGAAGCTACAGTCCTCGGAGGCCAAAATAGCCGTCCTTCTCCCCTTCTTCTGTCGTAATGACGGGGGAACCATCTGCAATAATTGATGGAGTGCCGAAATTATCTCTAGTGGCGGATCCAATGCCTTGCCGGCGCCGCGCTTCGGTGTAGCTTTCAGGTTCGCGCATACCCCAAAGAGTGAAACAGGTAGCTTACGGGAAAATAGGACATCGGGGAGGCAGAAACTTCTATCTATAGGGTGATGACACAGTCCGTTGTAACATTGCTATGCCTCGATAATTTTGGCCGTGATCAGCATTTAGATCTCGTGTATACGTCGCGTTCTTGTGCGCAACCATTGTACTGTTCAGGCTTTATTTTTAGTGAGCGTTTTTTCAGATAAGCCAAGATATGTGGGTTTATATTAGTTACAGAACATGTGAATTTGCGCACCTTGCTAGGTTCTAATGTGGCGTAAATCACCCTTTAGTCAACATACAATAGGGGAAAAAAGTCGTGCCCTCACCGTGAATCACTTCACTTCCGTCAGTTCGAGTTGACGCTGGTCGGCTAACTCTAGTGTTTGACAAAAGCTATGTTTTTGCCCCTACTTCTATATTTCGCAAAATGCCGTGCCTAGAGCTTCGAGAATTCCCTTACTGGTGCCGAAAATAGCGGCGGGGAATGGCTAAATGGACCAGACGTAATATATAATTGCTGTCTTCAGAAGTAAAGACTTTTGCTGAGTATTCATAAGTTAGTATTTCGTCTCACCGTCTGCCTGTCTGCCTGCAGTCTCCATCTTTCAGAAAGAACAAAGTCGATTGGAGCAGCGTTTTCGTCATCGCTTGTTTCATAGAACTAGAACATCGTCTTTGAAACTAATTTGGAAATACCCTGTAAGACTGGCAACGACACCGAGCCCGCTGCGGCAACGACTGTTTCGGGTCGTGTGCGTCTATGCAGCTACGAGGTGTTGTTGCACGAACACGTTATCATGGGAAAGATGGTTTAATGACTGCCCAATAAAGAGCCATTTACACGCTGTAAAAATTCGAGCGATTGTCTTTTGAACAATGGTTTCTGCGCGGGAAGGGACGGTGCTCCGTCGTGCGTTTTCGATTGACAAAGCTCAACGAAAGCATTTGTCGGCGCCAATACCACCCACAGTTCCCTGTACGTTAGCGCTAAAATTTGCAACTATAGAACTCAGAACAAAGCCGTGGGCCATGACCAAAAGACGTAATCTAAACGACCAGTTTGTTTGCCACTTGCATTAGACCGGCGTAAGTACGAACCTTGCCATCGCATCTTCTCAATACCTAATCTATCGTGACTTAAACCTTCATCGATCATTTTGCCCGTTCCTTCGTTTTGCAGGGGTTCTTCAAGGAGAGAACTTGTTGGGAAGTATATTCGGCGAACAGACAAACAACCTCACAACCGCTGGACAGGCTCCGCCGGAAGTTCTCATTCATCGGAGTGTGGATGACCCACATCAGTCCGTCGAAGCAGTCGCCTCTTCGTAGGACTCCTTGGCTGAAAATTCTGCCAGCGAATAGCCTCCCTAGAGAGACAATGCGGATCAGGCGAGCGTTATGCCAGGTAGGCCAAAGATTCGATGACTTTTCATCACGTCAAATGCTAGAGAACCGGATAGATGGCGAGGGCAGTGATGCTGCCTGTTTGTCTGGATACCGACTTGAAGACATCTGGAAGAACTCAGCCCATTCGGACGGACGTATGAATGGAATGAATGTCGAAATCGATGACACGAAGCGGCCGCCAGTCTCTTTTATTTCGCTTTTTGTTGTGATGTCTAACTTTTCGAAGATGTTCTCTGCTAGCTCCTAGGAGCACATTGTCATTCTGTATATAAAGAAAAAGGTTCTGCATCGTTTTGGAAACAAAGCAAAAATAAAATAAAATCGAAAAACGAATTCAATTTGTGCAAAGACTGCGTGTGCGCGTCAACATGCAATATTGCTAAATCCCGATGATCTATTGAGCTTCTGTAAAAAAAGAATCTAAAGAATAATGGATGGTACCGTTTCAGTGGATCCTTAATGGCGCACATGACGGTGTTCATGGCGGTGTGTGTCATAACAAAAACAAACGGATAACGGAAGAAGAAAAACGAGCTGCGATCCAATATAGCACAGACGGTTTGGTATAGCCGGCGTTTTCATTCTGCATGGATCGATGCTACATTACCGGCGCGAAATAACTGTAATTATAACAAAAATTATACTCCAACGTTACGAAAGTGTTCGAGTTCACGGCTGCTCGAGACACGAGTTTTAGAGCTGTAGCATTTACTAAGATCGTAGCCCATAGCTTTCCTCATTGTTGCACTGAACTTGTGCATTACCGTATAACGATTCTGTAGTTTTTATTTATCAATTCTCTATTTTTCATAGCTCTACCCGACCTCGAGCACACATTGGCTTCCGCGAGAATTATTTGTTTGTTCCTCAGACATAACAAACAGTAACATTTTCTTCGTTTTAGTAATATGCGGATTTACTTTGGCTTTTAAACGTAAAATGTAATGGAATCTGTTTAAATAGCATCATCTTCACATTGACTGGAACGCAAACCAAAAATAAATGCTATTCAAAATCAGTATTTCATATTGACGTACGGTACGCGTCCCGAATCTATGCAAACTACTGCTAAATAATGTAATATAGAATCCACACGCCTAGGTAGAATTTTCTGGTTTTAATTACGTTGCCAGCCGAACAAAAACTCTACAAATTTCCATGGTAGTGTGGTTGTCTAAAAAGCATAACAGTAGTACAAATTTAGTGTCAAAACACATTTAACCTCCGAACCTGACAGCTGCCCAGCCACTGACAGAGTATGGCAGCTCAGGTCCAGGTGAGATGCGTCGTCCGTTTACAAAATGAAAGAGATCTCAGCTCCAGTGGCAATTTTCGTTTTCTATACCCGTTTTCTCTTCCTAACGCATTTTTTCTCGATCATGAAATGTCCTAAAAAAAATGTAAATAATCAGTCTGTCGCTATTCGCTCGGCATACACGTTAAGTCCAAACGGTAGTAGCTAGACCACCGAGTAACACCTAAGACCTCTATAGTGAACAGAAGGAAACAAAACAAACGTACACCAGTAAATGGAACAGTTTTCACTTTATTAAATACACAGCGCACAGGTACGGTAACGGTCGTATGACTTATCAAGCTTGTATAACTCGGCGTTTGCTTCACGAGCCCTACATCTGGCCTTGGCCTTCGCAACTATCGACTGTTTCGCCCTAACTGAATGCACAGTTGCAACGAATTGTCACAACAATTAGTCCTATATGACCGGAGAGGATTGGGTGGCCTGTTCGGTGCGCCATATGCTTCCAAACATGGCCTTTTATAAATTATAGAGAAAGACTTGTGATACACCTGGTCAACAGAACTGAGATAATTTGACAACGCAAAACGAATTTCGGTGGGTGTATACCAGAGTTATCACGTATATATATATATATATATATATATAT
>MNPL01002078.1:0-30431 GCA_002081605.1 Tropilaelaps mercedesae
GGCGGGCATAGGGCGTGAAGCGACAGGCTATCTCTTGGCTCGAAGAGGGCCGCCAATGAAACGACAGCTAGCTCTGTTCGCGCTCTTCGAGCCGTCTATGGCCCAGTAACCCCAGCCCCAGTTCCCCTACTAGAAGCCCGGCGTCACCTCGATGTTATGGGATTACCGGCTAGCCCGCCCGGAGGCAAATAAGCTGAAAGCAGCGGCAGTTACACGTTTTTATCCTTAAAACGTGTTTATCACAACGTTTCCACGAATCCCACGAATCCCTGGACCCCGAGTGCGTCAGTCCATCACCATTCACTGTGATTCAGTGACACTCGAACCAGTACAACTCAGCGAATAAAAGTCTCTCAGCGACAGACAAAACTGTTTGCTGGAAATGGCAGAACCAGTTCAGGATGGAGTTCGCAGCGAGGTTTTTTGCCACCTTTGGCAAAAAACCTCCACTTTGGTAAAAAAATAACTTTTGGTGAACAAAGTTTAAAAGCTATAAACATTAACTTACTTTGTTCGGATGGTTAGCTTCAACATCTGTACAAGCATATATCAAAGTAGATTTATAAGTAAAAGAGGAGACCTAAGTGTGTTACACCATTTTCACACACAGAACCACTTGATATGTTATTGAGATTAAGATTCTTGAATTTTTTTTGTATAGACCCGATGAGACTATTTATAGAGTCATATTCATAGGTGAAGTGCAAGTGCGCAAGAAAAAATATTTTTGTCGTTCGGCAATCTGCTCACTTTATTACTGAAAATCGATGGTTCGATAACATTAATTTCTAGAAGTCAATTGTATTTGGGGGGTGATTCACAACTTTCACTAAAGTTCTTCTTAACACGCAGTTGATAGCTTTATATGCAAACGCACTTCTGTGTTTGCATATAAAGCTCATATATTTGCATATAAACTCAGATCACGAAAAACCTACAGAACAACACTAACGTTGTTTCACTTGTGTCGCAAAGTCGCGCAGTCTAAGGTATTCAGCTCTTGGAAGGTTACAGGATGTGATGGTCGTTTAAAGATACTTTAATCTGCGAAGAGTGGAAGCAACATTTGGCAATGAGTTTGTTTCCACAAGCTCGCACCAGATAATTCAAGTTCTTTTCGCATAAGGAATAACTATTTTGTCTTACAGGAACCGCATATGATGCGCACGAGATAGCTCTGTTAAACTTACATTTACGAAAACAGAAAGAGAGATACCACCCAAAAGAAGTACATCATCGCTCAGATAGCGCCACTTTTAGGTGCCCATTATATTGTCCTGCAGTCTGAGTCATCAGGGCCGTTAGAGACACCTCTGATCCCGGGAGTGACTCGGTCGCAGAGGGTTTGACTACTCAGAGACAATCACGGTGAAGATAGGGAAAATTACATGTGGGCCACAGTTTGAGCATTGGCCAAACAAGCACCTACGATGCAATCAGTTACCCCGTAGGGCCGCTTTATTTCCCAAGCGCCCATTTTACTATTAGATAGGTATACGTCCAGTTACTCGTCGTGCTATCTGTATATCTCGTCATTCTCAAAATGAAATGGCGCTTATTTTTGAAAATTGTTACTGTAAATGAAATCACATCGTGATTTCCTTGATTAGTCAATTGTCCCATACATCGTCTGCGTCCACTTGATGGCCAAATTGGTATCTTGAGAGCAAGTGAGAATCTAGTGAGGAGTCAACGCGCAACTCCTTTCGCTGCTAAGCGACCACTATTGATTGCTTTTATTAGCGGCATTCGGCCTCTGTACTATCACAGACAATAAAAGATATTATTCAATGTTATGTTATTGTTCAATTATCGTTGACTTAAGTTCAAAAAGTACAAACTCAGAATTTTCGGGGGTGGTTTTTTTGCGTATATATATATATATATATATATGTGTGTCTTCGCCTATCATTAACAAGTCGATTGGTTGGTTAGTATTTAAACTTTGGTATAACCGCCCCAGAATGGCCTGCGAGTGTGCACACCGCTATCACAGTGTCCTAGATACCATGTTCCTCTTCAAACTTGATTAAAATTTATCATGTCTAGTTATTGTAGCAACTGCAGCTATCGGTATGCGAATAATATTTACTATATTGCCTCTACTATGCAGCATGCATATATCCTGTATATCTCGGGTTTGTTTGCCATTTGTCGGGTCATTAAATCTTGTCTTGACACTCGGGATTCTGCTGCTTCAACACATGAAGTTACATCGCTAAAGTGCAGCTTAGCTGGTTGACTTCCCAGTTCTAAAGATGACACGCCACTCTAATGGTTCCACAAATATGTAGATGTAGCACAGATCGAATTGATTTTTGTTGATTGCATTAGTCTTCGCCTGAAATGAATGAGCCTTTTACTGCCGTTAACAACTTGCTCTGTGTTTTTTTGGGGCACTTGGGTTTCCCTCTCCTGTCTGGTCCACTGTTCGCTTCAATCGTGTCACTCCTAGGTCTAGTGCTCAGCGTGCACTTCTCTGGGTGGAAGTCCACAGCTAAACTACCCATGTTAGGCGCCTACTTCGTAACTCCAACTGAAAGCCAGAGCCATCGCCGAGAGGTCGACTAGGCTAAAGTCGGGTTTTCCATCGACGCTGAGACTTCATCAATACAGTGGCGGTAGACCGTATCGACGGAGGCAATCCGAAAAGGATTTTCTCCCTTCGAAAAACATCTCCAGCAGGTCTATTTCACTCTGGGTTAGCTTAATGTGGGAGCGGTAAATGGGTACATTGCCACCGCTTGCCAGGAGACAGAAAGGCTATTTGGTGTACTAGTACATTGGTCTTACACATTGAAGAAACCGATCGAACCAGAGAAGCAGAAATAGTTGGGAATTTCCGTTCATTCGGGAAGTTTGCAAAGAATTGCGTGTACTATTACATACTGTACTTGCACTTGGCCAAGTATGAATAATGATACGGCGCATGTGCAAAGGGATTCTCTTTTCAACGCTGTCAAACGCTGTGAAACAACAGCTCGAGAAAATAACAGGTTTTCTAACTACCTCGGGGCTTGAATACAATCTGTCCATCCTCCATAGTATGTACGTCAAATACTTTTATCTCAGATCGTTCGAGCAAGGAAATGTCTTCCGTGAAAATGTCTTCTAAAACCGTGGAGAAAACTAGCTTAGCAACTTTAAGTTTGGCATATTTTACTAAATTAATGGTACCCTGAGCCATCAAATATAGTCGACCGAAGCTTGCAATTCATATGACTGATAAATTCCTAAAAGACAACGGCAGCGAAAAACCTTTATAAAGTACAGAGTTCTTGAATACCAGTGCAATCTATTGTATTCATCCAGCGCTTCCTTTGGACATTGTGTATGCACTCATTTTTCATGTTGAATGTCTAGCGCGATCACTTTTGCGCTTGCAACAATATAATGCCACCTGTTTCTTGCGTTGTACAAATCAGTTCACGTCGACCATCGTCGTGCCCACCCGTAAAACCTGCGGATAGTCGCTCCATGGGAACATGAAATATTTGTAAGCATCTTTTTCTTTGTTCTGCTTCCGGTCCGCCCACCTCCGTACTGTGTCCACAGCGCTATTGCGCATGTATGTCTGTGCTAGTGGTTCGGCGATGGCGCTGACAGCATTTGTCACTAGCCAGACGGCACGCTACCTATCGTGACTTCGATCTCTTACCGTTATTCTGTGCTTCATCCTCGTTTCCTTTTGCCTCTAACATTTCTCTCTCCCTCTCATATGCTGTTGAATGCTGCTAGTGCCGTTCCGTTTTCTGGTGCGTTGCTTTGCGTAGCATACACTCAGCGGCCAGCTAGCCCTATTCAACCTTCTAGTCAGGCGGTGGTCTCACAGGCTGTGTCGTCTTGCCTACTTGTGTCGCCTCGATGCTGCGCTTTATCCTTCGTTCCCCCATATCCTTATTTCTGTTGTTAGCGTATTTCCCAGATTGTAGGTCCTCCATTTCGTCTTTCTTCAACCTAACCGGATTCAAGCGGATAAGAGGAGAGAGAGAAAGAGATGTCTGGGGTTGGCTATGCAAAGGTTACACCCGAGTCGACACAACGATAAGGGTGACGACAATCATTCCAATACGATTGATAACAAGAGTGGTGAAAATAGACAGAAAGACGAGGCGCGTGGAACAATATGGCATTACGAGAGTACGAGTAGGATAATGGAACGCCTCAAACAGGCGCCTCAAACTTCCCGCAGAAAAGAAACCAAAGGAAATGGAACGACCAAGAATGAAAAAACCAGCAGGCGACTGCAGTGGCGACCGATCGAACGCTTTCAGGTACGGTTATGGCAACAATGTTTAGTGGTGAGAAAAACTTTTGCATGTGCGATACGTCTGTCCACGTCCGCTTAAATCGATTCGATGCGTCTCTAGTCTAGACTGTAATACCAGTTATTCGCTTGATACGATTCTATTAATATCCTGTTGATATGATTTTATTTTTTCTGTCTTAGGCACACACCTCAGCCCATATATTTTTACGAGTTGGAATGTATTTATACAATAAACAATGATACTAGTGCAAGGCGAGAATGTGCAGATGCAAAAAATGTAATTTTGTGTTAGCACATTGCAGTGCCAGTTCAAAATAGTACATTTTTTTGGAGTGAGTCTTTCATTTTCTTCTTAAATTCTTTTAAATAATAATTATCTGTATAATAGTTATAATTTGAAGACGCTAATTTTTCAAAATAACTTATTACGCACACATTTAGAATAATTTGTGTGTAGTTTTTGTTCATATGGATATGGAAATAAAGATATGTATATCTTTATTTCTATATCTAAAATTCCTATTTTATCCATATTCGATTAAATACCGTTTTCTCATTCGGTATAGAATAGAGCTCAGGTATAGAATAATGACTAAAGCTCACATTGATCGATGGGTTAAAATATAGTTCCAAACTAACTGACCCGGTGGTCTTATTATTGCTCTTGGGCCGGGCCTGTACTGTGGGATGAGCAATCTAATTTTTTTGCCCCAATGACGGGTGCGGACTTTGGAGACGAAAACGAGACACTCAGAAGGCTCTGGGACGAACTATTACGAGAAATATATTCATGGGAGCCTTTTGACTTTCTAGCCTGGCTGGGGGTAGGGGTTGTTAATGATTTTTGCATAGGATTTAACCAGTTGAGTGATCGAATACGAACAACTTTCTAAACATTTTGAAATAGCTTTATTTCTACTTTTATTAGCGAAGGCAAAAGACACGAACGTTTTCATACGGACTGCCACCATTAGTTATTTATGGCATAGAATACATTTAACACGATGCTTTACTGAAAAGTACTAACACTTCGGTCGTCTATAGATCGTCCAAAGGCATGTGCCGTTCAAATGCAGAGGCTCCCGACCGTTCAAACGCAACTGCCCTGTTTAACGGAGGTACTTGGATTCGTATATTATCACGCTCTTTGACACAGCTATCCCCTTTTTACGAATAGTACGTCAATAGTGTGTCCATAGTAGTGTAATAATGTAAATCAGTAGTGACAGCGATTGATATTACCAAAATAACACTAAAATCTAACAAATCAATGACGACAATGTTTAATCAACTATTAACCGAAAAATACTTCTTGTCGTCATTGTAGTGAATCTAGGAAAACCAGTGTTAATATATTTAATTACTTGTAACAAAATAGCTCGAAAATATATATCGTTCACTAAACCTTTTAGTTGGAGATAAAAACCGAGTGCCTAAAAATATACAATGGAAAAGTTATTTAATCTTTGTAAGTTTCTCAGAGTAGATATAACAAATATGACTAAAAATCGAAATATTATTGCTTATACATGGAATGTAGCTTTACAATTAGCAGGATAAACGTTGCTCACCATATGCTTATAAATTTCGCGGCCAACACTGTATCACCTCCTTCTACAAGCAGGTAGCAATAGGTAGACATCATAAAACTCGTCACGAACATTCGCATACCACGGTGGTTCTTCTTCTTTCAATGAACTTCTTTTGGCGTCTACGGACTAAGGTGACCGCCCTCGTACACTAGCTCTACATGGCTTTCCGATAAAAGACCTTTGCTTCTATTTTTCCTCTCGCATAATCTAGTACGCTTCATCATCGGCCGATCACTCCTAATGGTACTCAATGATCCCTCTAGTGAACTGGAAAGAAACTGATATCTATTCGACTAAATCATAATCGACAACGACTATGTAGCAAGCAAGAGCCCGCCTTCGATGAAGGTATATCCGGGAACAGGTAGTCTGAGAAGAAAGTGAAAACAGTGCAATGTCTTTCAAATGAGGAGCACCATATTTTTTCCATACAGTTTGACAGTGGGAAAGAAGCTTATGGAAAAAACAAACGAAATCTAAATTTTTACAGCTTTCCCTGGAAGCTGTAAAGGGTCCCTAAACTAATGTGACACTGCTCCCCATATCTACCTCGTGGAGGATTGAAACAAGCGACCCCAACAAGCTCTTCTTTAACTTTTTTTAAGATATGATCGAGAACAGCTTGCTGTGTGACAGCAACGCCATGGATAGAAATGAAACTTTAAAATTGCAAAAAAACTAGTGCGCCACATAAAAAGGTATTGCTGTGCATCTAACTTTGAGCTTCAAAACTATGTGTAATTAGCTCATGCGTACCCGGAGTTTATTTAACCTATACATCACCCGCAAAATATATTCCAGCTGTATTGGTGTGAATCTGGTTGTTATGTTACTGAATGCCGCGGTGTGAGTTCGCGGACAGATAAGTTCGTACAAGCAGTACGTTAATTATCAGCAACGTTATCAATAACGGAAGTTCGGATTACTGCGAGGTATAGACCAAATGCAATCTATGAAACATGGCTATAAATCCCTGCTGCGTCTGGCACGTTGAAGCAAGCACTGACAAAGATGAAGAAGTAATATATATATTACTTATAGGCTGAAGCTAGTTCAAAGGTATTAATTTATCAATAAAAGTCAATCTCGGTAATTAACTGATCGTCTATAAGAATTAATTATAATAACAAACAATTGTTTAACTGGTTTGTGAACTATGACAAAAGATGCAAAAGAGAAAATATGCAACAAATGGAAACGTATAAATCAATTATCAGAAATCATTTTAAAGCAAAAAAAGTGCCGTCCGGATTATATTTAACAGTAGAAGTGTAAGCTACTATGACCGATGCAAACGCAGTATTATCCGAAAATACTAATAATACTAGAAGAAACTATTAAAAAAGCAAAAGCTAAAGAAGCCTTCTGGATGACAGGAAAAAATAGACGCTTAAGTTTCAACAATTTTTGAAGACGTATTTGCTATCGATCTCAAAAATAGCCAATACACTGTGAGGTAGAGCGTCTGCTAACAAATAAGCATAAGTTCGATCATTTTAACATAGATTTTCCAAGCGAGCATAAAAGGGCATAACAATTTGCCGTCACGGAATTTATGAATCGTACCACAGGTCTAGTGTTAAATTAAAATTCTTCTTAATACTCACGCTTGTTAAATGGAAAAGGGTCCATTGGAACAACAACTCCAAACTTTTCTAGACTTCACTTATGCATTAGTGGAGCATTGTAGGGTTATAACCACAAAATTTAGTAGTGCCTTCTTTCTCCACGTCTTTGATCCTGAATAAAAAGTGGACAGTTTCACTCTACCCTGTTGAATTCATCATTAAGATACAATCAACTGTCTCCTTTCTGGAACTAATCTCTCAATACAACGAACAACTCAATACAGGGTAAATCGTATAATCTCTGACAGTATAGTAGTAAAATTCTCACTCTTCGCACATATTAGCTTGGTCATCCATTACACAGTATTTCCAATAGAAAGGGCAGATTGGGGGTAAAACATCGCGGACAAAATATAGTTTATCAATTGCATCGGTTCCAGACCTGTAAATCTTGCAAATCAAATCGATATATGCGTTAGCTGACATTTTCAAACGGAAGTCCATTCCGAGTCCGATTCATAAAACATTAATTAATGAAGCGCATGACTAAGCCTCACTCTGTATCGCTATTGCGCCGGACCGGACCGATAGTCGTTTTACACGTTTGTTACCGTAACGACTTTCGAGATAAGACCCGACGTGACAGAACGCCTGATAGTGTCTTAAGAGCTGTAGGTAGAGTTAAACGGGGTAGTTTTCCGATAATCGGGCTACAACACAGAAGCGCAGCACGAGTTGTCAACGTGGCAAAAAGCGACGCGGTACTCATTAACTCTAGTAGCTCATTTAACATCTGCGTTGTTTCAAACTTACCTCTGCTGAAACACCTAGCCCCGGTATCCAAACATTGCAGGCCTTTTGTCAAAACCGAGTATTTTCAGTTTGATCCAAAATTAACTCAATTTGCATGTCAATTTGGAGTCAATTTGCATATAATAATGCAATAGTTGCCCATTACGTCAGCCCCTAAATCCTAACTAATATAGCTTGGTTCGGTTAACGATCATATATCGTGGTATCGGCTGTATTGTCGTAATCGTAAGCACGTTTTCTGTGACAACTTACATTATTCCTATTGTGACTTAGGACGGACCATTTGAGCACACACTTAACTTGGAAATTGAATTAGTTTTCAGGGAATATTAAAACCACAATTCTATCGGGCGTTTAGTTGTCACGCCTTCCCAGGAGAAAATATACCCGAAACCCAAAGGTATCATGAAAACAGATGATTTCTACCGTTTGTGACCTTGAAGAAGTGATGCAGATCTTTGACTGTTTCTGCAGAGATAGCGTTCTAACGATGGCGCAAAAGTCAACCTTCAACTGCCCCACACGAAAATGTAATAAAATATCTAAGCTGAGCAGCTTCCGTGTTATTTTCTAATAAAACATCAGCTTTTTTCGCTGATGCCACAAGTAGTTATATGTACTAAGGCCAATAGACGCGCACGAACCTACACATTCACACAAATACCTCAAATGGTACGGTTTAAAATACAAGAACGACAAGTTTACACGTATCTTACTAGGGGGTTCGGTAAACACACGGTCTTAGAATGGAACGCCGCCAGGATCAGAAGAGGGCTGTAACAGGTGGGGATCTAGAAACGAGCAGATGAAAGCAAATTACCTTCCTCTGCCGCGCGCAAAGTTTTCGGCGCACGCCGCGCGCATGGAACGTGTTGGATTATGTTTGCCAGTCGTTCAACCGGGTGCGTTCCTTTGCACAGTCGTGTGGCCATGGCCGAGGCTACCGCTACACAACATGGTCGGTTGCTTGTTCCTCGTCTGAAAACTCGCCTTTTCGTTCCACGCGCTCCGTTTAGTATTCCTCACTTAAATATTTGAAAAAAAAGAAGCGAGGGAGGTTGCATTGTAAAGCACAGCTGGTTTAAGGGGCAGCATCCTTAACGAGAAATCACTGAGAGACATCCAGTAAAGAAAAAACGAAGAGGAATGCGAGAGGCTAACTCTATCACAGCTTTTTTGTGCTATAGGAGCTGTATGGCCACCGAAAACACAAGACAGTGGTGAAACTATCCTTCTAAAGTATGAAGACGAGGTGCCATCAAATGAATTTCTCGCTAGCCGTAAGTCCCTTTTAGCTACGATCTTTGGGTAGGAAAATACTTCGTTCGTACGTTTTATTTTTCCTCAGTGGAGATGTAAGAATACAAGAAAATTAACTAAAGTAATACTCCATGTGTACTCATGCATCAATGGACCTCGGCAAGATAATACGGTGGTTGCTGACGTCTTCGGCATCAATGACACAACATAAATAACGTAGGCTGCAAGGGTAAAATTGACCAACAGGGCTGTTGTCGATGCTAAGTTCGGTCGGCGTAAGCGTCTGGTATAAAAACCTCCTCCAGACTTTTTGTTCGGTAGGAATATTGTATGCGCGTTCGCGCCTATCTCATTATGTTTTTAGTTTAGACAAAATGTTATGCGAAGTTACAATTCAATACGCCTCTCAGTCGATCCTAAAGCTGTTGAGTCTGTCCAAGAATCGCGCCTGCCCTGTCTCTAACCAGTGAATGCATTATAAACACGATGGTATTTTTTGTTATTCCATTTTAATAAGTTTGTAGGCTCTCTTGCAGGTCGGGTCCGTCCAGTGTCATCTCCCAGTCTCCAGTGTCATTACTTAGTGAAATGAGAAGATAGCGCCGGGAGATCTTTACGCTCGTCATCCTAACCCCACAATATTATATAATCTGTCGAACTCCCGAGCATGCCATTAGTTTCAGGTGGTCTTCCCCTTGTCTCTCACACACGCTATAACTTGCTTGCGCTTTGGGCTAACAAAAATAGATCTTTTCATGGATGCACTTGTGCGTTATACTCACGCGCAGTAACTGTGCCATAAGGACACGCACACAAGCTCACCCGCACGCGAATACTTGATCATGTATATGACGTGAACACGCAGCAGCAACAGTATCAAGAACTCAAAAATTCATGGAGGGTAACTTTGTTGATCAAAACGATTTGATTAACTTCTTAGCGGCAATAGGTAAATTTATTCGCTCACTTCACGATCATTGCTCATGCAGCAGATGTGCTTACAACCAAAATTGCAGTAAACTGCATTTTGAATCAAATATATTTAATTTGAAGATATTTGTATCATTTTTGGTATATTTTCTGGTGACTACCACAAAATAGAACGAAAAAGCCGGTTCTACCAGTGTTTTTTACCAGTGACCTGTAAATGCTTCTCGTACTGTTATCACATCGAACTCGGTGGCTTATGCATTCATGCGCGTCTTGCGACTGGAGCAAACACGTTGGTGCGTAGGTTCTATCCCCGCTGTTGCAAATTTATATTTATGGGGTTTGTCTTACGGAGTAATGGAAAAAGCGCTACCGTGCATGTTAAATTTTACTGATCATCGGCCCTAAAAATATTTAGACTTATTTGTAGCATGTTGTGGACTATATTTTGTGTTTTTTTCTTAGTAGAGGTTAGAAAATATTTTACTCGCAACCACCAATGTCATTTCTTGCTGCTAATGAAAACTTAAACATAATTGTCAAGTGCTTGTGTATGTTTCACAACTGTGATCAATGAATGCACACCTATTTGAACACAGAATTCGAATATAGTTTCGACAAGAAGAGATACTATCTATGAATGATTAGAAATACGTCGGCATTGAAATCGGAAATGATGAAGATCCTAAAATTTAGCTCTGCAGCTCATTAATGTATGATGGCTAGCGGTACGTTGTGCAATTAGGTACTACAATGTTGCTAGTCAGCGATTTGAGGAATATTAGGATCAAAGTTAGTAAGACAATCTAATATAAATGTGCAAAATAAACATAGGCGCATAATTCTACAAGAGACACAAGGCAGACAGGGCGGATGTGTATAGATATTTAAGTTCAATTTTTACAAAGTTTCCTTACTGGCAAAAAAAATGGCGACCACGCGGACACCCCAACACACATATTTGCAAATAAGTTTTCATACGCGGAAGGCGGTGAGCTATGTAGCAACCGCTGAAACGTAAAAATGAGCACTACAAAATAATTGCAAATTCAGTGAGGCTGAGCCAGGCTGAATTTAAAATTATAAAGTTATAAAACACCTACGCAGCAGCCCCTATTGAACCGGTCAGTTTCCTATATAGAGTTCCCTTACTATGCAATATAAACAACGCTGGAAGTAAACGGCTATCATGAAGTTTCGACCTAAATCCATTAACTCATACGCTGTAAAGCACGGATTTCCATAAACGCAGGCAACTCCAAACGTCTTTCGAAGCTTCGAGAATGTCAGGGCCATCCTGTAGACACTGCTGAACTAAAGGTGTTCCAAATAGGAGCATTAATATTTTGTTAAACATTGGTATGCTTTTTCGATTGGGCATGAAATAGTGAATAGAGTGAACTAAAAGCGGACTTCCAGTAATTAATAAGCGTGTAAATATAAAGCCTGGAAGCCGAGAGGAGCAGGAAAAACGTATCGAATACGCGACGAAGAGCGTGCTTTTTAAGAAATGATATAGCAATCACACGCCACATACAAGTGAGCCAGAAAATGATCAAATTTGTGTGTCAATAAGACAATTATTGTGTGTGATCTTTCCATATCCTTGTAATAAGGTTAACCAAAAATGAATGCATACATGGCAGGGTTCTCTTCTTAGGCGATCCAGAAAGACCGCATCGTCTTAAACAAAAAAAACAATCTCTTCCATGCTTTGTCATGCAACAAAACAGGTTCAAAAATAACTTCTATTCCGTACGCAATAAACATAGTGAACATATAGAAACGGAATAGCCAATATACTCAGCTAAAATAGACATATGCAATTTCTTATAGTGAAACTGTCTTCGAATGTTGACTCATAGTTCATTATAGCTCTGCAATTCTTATGTAATTGTTTATGTAATGTATGGCTTCGAGTGCTAAAATCTTAAAGAATGCAAGTTGTTTTCGAGTGAATAAGGCTTACATCCAAAATGAACAAACAAACAAACGGAACGTATATGCAGCATCTTTAAATGCTTGTTTAAATATATTATTTCCTACGCTTATATTCAAAAGATTCGTTTGACCGGTAGACTACAGTAAAAATGAACTAGAAGAACATTCATCAACAGTAGCAATGAATGCATTTTTTATTGCTTCATAAACACTAAGCGGAAATTGGCCTGACTCTTTGATTTTTTGCATTTCCTTGCATTGGAAAGAGGGCTTCATATGCATTAGCGTAAAAGAAAGATAAGCAGACAACTTTCCGAAAATATTCCTCTAGTTTGTCGCTATAACAAACAAAATCCATGTATAACATCAGCTATGACAAGCTACTTGCACGAATCAACACGAGAGAAAAAGTCGAAGAATAAAATTGACTTGCAAGAATACACAATAAATACGAAACAAACGCGTACGAGCCAAATTCGGCTTGGGGCAACATAGCGGTAAAATAGCTCGGCACGGCCGTTCACAATGATATAATGACACAATGAATAGTATAGGCATAAAAGGGATGCTGTTAAGCCGAGGAGTCCTGGGGGATCCATCGATATATGAGATGGCCCGTATCACCAGAACGCCATTTACTCGTCTCGATATCATTTGTGTACGAATACAACAACGACTAGTGTGTAACGGAGTACATCATTCAAATGGATCTGGGCGAACGGGGAGAACTTAGCATACGCAGTGTGTTGTAGCTCATGCTGGCTAAACTAGCCATAATGGTACGTGCATTATCAGCAAAAAAGCAACATGAAGATTTTTCTGAGCATACATATCCACACAGGCAGAAGAGTTCATTTTTCGATTTCTATCGCTTCCGGTTTGCAGTGAACGTCGCAAAAACTATGAATGAGAAATTTCACACCCAGCTCGTTATACATATTCCTAATATCGTCGAATTAATTGTCCGCTTTTCAATATCGACGCCAATGTAGCTTTCGTCTATAAAAATCGGGCAAATCATACTTTTTAATATAGTAATCTCTTTTTATCAACGATCAACAATGAAGCTCACGAACTTTAATGAACCTTCATACGACACGGCGTTATTCAAGAGATTTTGATCTATTTTTTGAGCCTTACACAATTTCTTTATGAAAAAAGTTCTTTAATGACATTTATGCATTCATATAAAAAGGTCAAATATTTATATATAAGTTTACCAAAACTTCCAAAAAATATACATTCTAGAATAAAATAGTAAAACCACTATTTTGTTCAAAAGCTAAAAATAGGACAGTTCCTGTGTTGGATTATTTTACGAAAGGTACAGAATTTGTGCACTGTGTACATAATCCGCCCGTTAATAAATTAATAGGAGAATGCTTCCCTTAAAACGAAACGTTGGACCAGGTACAGTATTATCTACCAACATCAAATTCTTCGAAAGGAGCATTATTTGTAAATCTTATGGGAAACATTTCATGGCAATAATGTCGAGCCTTATGCTTCTGTTGGAACGCCCACCGCCTCATAGCCGTCATACGGGTATATTTTTTACAACAATTAAGGTAGTATGACATCACAGATGACCATGACCAGACCAGATATCCTGTGCATGATTTTGAAGTTTTGGGTTTTTCATTCGCATCAATTTATGAATATCTAAACTATGAATAATTTCAAAAAAGGAATTTTTTTCCTGTAACTGACTTTTTCTTGACTTTTCCTGTAAATACCTAAAATGTAAATCCATACTGCAGTCTCATTTGTAGCCTTACAAGTACTGTTGGGCTGAGAAACCAACCGGAAGATTGGCGATTTTTTTATTTCCCCTTTCGGATTTGGGTTCTCTTTAGTAAGCTCTGGAACTATGGAAGGGCCTTCATCCTAGTTTTATCGGTTTTTCTCTCTTTCTCTAACTGGATGCGCGCGCGAGACAAAGAGTTTATCCGTAACGATACACTACCCCCCCTAGAGAGGTCTGTCGGGCCTTTCATTATATAATTACGTGTCTCGACTGATTTAACTTCATTTTGGAATGCCTACAATGCCTACAATACAGCTTTAATGGCAAATTTCAGTTGCAGAGCGTACACATCTAGACAGAATATAAGTAGTCACACAGAATGTTTAATTGAATTCTCGATAACGCTCTTCTTGACTATTTCATGAGCCCTGTTTATTTAAATAAGATTTGCGTTCTGTCGATGCTTGATGAGTAACGGGCTAATAAAAATGTCATTTATTTTTCAAACAAATTTCTGCACCTTTTTTCACACTCCGTCGTTTGAGATTTGTCCACGCTTTTCTCATTACAAAACTGAGTAAGACAGCTTTGATTTGAATAAAATCGGCATCGGTTAAAACCATTTTTCATATGTTTTAAACTGTATAAAAGCTGGTTAACATCATTTTTCACATGATGTTCCAAACTATATAAAAGCTATGAGACGTATTTCACTAGTTTTTGTTTTATATTAACACTCATACAATAGACAACGTGTTTGGGCAGTTTCATTAAGAAATAAACGCTCGTTCCACGACGCAACAACATAAACTGAAAGGAAAGGCATCAGTAATTTGTATGGAATTGATAAATTCCATACACAGGAATAAAACAGTGTACAGGAATAAAAAGTGACTAGGTTTTGGAGCGATACTTGTTTGAATATAAACTTAAATTCAAAATTTATTGTCGCGTAAGGAAAGTTCTCTACTACAAAATAGCATTGTTTTCTCGTGCTCGTGTATGATCCCCAAACACATGAATTACACTTTACACAGCCTTATTTTTAAACAGCGTATCATTTCATTCAGCCATTTCATTTCAAATGAGGAACGTAACTGTTCAATAACAGACCAAGCAGCCTATAGTAATCCATTTATGCAACTAAGCCAAAAGACCGTAGGTCAGCAATGACTTACCGTCGAGTGACGGTCAGTCGGTATGCATACTTAGTTATCTAGGCTCTAAAGCTGGACATCTAACAGATCTGGACCTCATGTTTACAAAATGTATATGCGTTGTCTCAAATATCATTCTAGGAATCTCGGAAATCGATCGAGTAACTAGCTGCACTCGCCTATAAAAAGCATACGCTGAGGCCAGACACCGAGGGATATTTTTTGTGACCAAAGATGCGCTTCGCATATGGTAGCAGTTATATAACTTAATAGTACACAAAATCGTTTAGCATTAATCAAGTACTGATATGGTTTTAGTGATCACCACGGTCTAACATCAAATTTTAATTGGGTAGGTCGGACCTGAACGCTCATATCCTTAAACACGTGACTTTCAGGCTGGGATGATTCTTATCGGCACTCTTCAAGCGATCAAGCCTATAATTTTTGTGGAGTTCTACAGTTGAAAACCTTACTAGAAAAGGGCTGACTCGAGCTTTCCAGTAGAAGCAGATGTGCATCTTTTCGCCTTACTGCTCTACATGAAATAAAAGTGCTCCTCTAGTTTACTTGATATACAGTACATTTTGGGCGGATAATGCCCTCAGCAGGCGCATCTGAGATCAGAAAACCGTTTAGCATGAGAGCTAAAAGTGACCAGATCTACCCCAACTAGGCCCCAACGAATTTAAAAAGCGAGTAAAAGACTCCAGGCTCTTAAAAAAAGCAGTATGCTTTCAACATAAGGCTGTCAGGAAAGTAGTTATTAGCATCATATGATTTAATTGCTGGCTGAGTATCACGTTGGTATTCAATCTACATTGCCAGCTGGTTATTTATTCGCTAATTTTCACTCCAAAGCATAGTCAAACTAGCAAGAGCATAACAGTGCTGCGGATGTTGTGTTCAAGGTAGTCCTATGCACACTGCTTGCTGGCATTATTTTATGCAACAATGGATATTATTCATTTAATCTTAATTATAACGTATAAAAACGTGCTCTAACCTTTTCTATGATGTCGGTCACTGCTGCCAGCTTACACTACGCTACAGCGATACCTTCCTCAAAATTAGAGCACACACAATCTCGTTGTTTCTTGAAATCTGATACTTTACTTTTATGTAATTTTCTTCATTTATTTTTTTGTGCTGTTTAGCCCGAGAATGCAAAAGGAGTGTATTGAAAGATGCCGCTACTAAAGGCAAAACAGCACCAAAAAATATAACAGCAATGCAAACTGACCTTGTTGCAGCAGTCAAAAAAAGTTGTTCTTTCAAGTGTATGCCTGATTGTAGAAATCTTTAATGGCTTTATCGCCAGACAATCTGATTTGTTTCTCTAATAAGCAATATTTTCCAATCGCACATGACATCTAAAAACGTGACACATCTATGGTTAGTTGAAATACTCAAAACAACATATTTGCCATATGAATATCATGCCTCCAATATAGAAGTATTCTGTGTTTTTGTCCGCAAGTAGTGCGACACACCTGAGCTCCCCTGGTCATCTTCAAACTGACAGACTGAATACGCGCACAGATGATCGGTTCCTAATTTTTGATACTGAGATTTTTACTTAGCTTGACTGCTCCGACTTCGGTTGACTTCGGCTGGCTATGAAGATATATCTTTTATTCATAGATGTGATAAAAACTATGCTAACACTCTATATACAGCACTAATTCCATAAAATTTCGTAAGAAACTTTCATGATAATTTTTATATACTAATAGGGTTGAATGTTAACAGTAATGCTAATAATATAATACTAATAGATTTCTTTATAGAACAAATATAACTACCCTGGATAGAAAGTAAAAATTGTGGAGCGTTTTACAATTTGGAGATTGTTTTCAAAGGTAAAAAGTTACGACATTTACAATTAAATTTGATAAAGAACGTTAAGAGCTTTAGCAATGAAGGTCACACAGTTCAATGTGTTTCTATCATACCACACAACAATCTGTTAGAAGAGTGGTGTATGTTTATAGATATTGCATTCACTTGGCTTGCACTTGAGCAGCCCAAATAAATCACAAACAACGCCCAAAATACCGTCACCCTTGATTATAGTTTATATTGGTATTCAGCAGGATAAGGACCGGGTCCCACATCGAACTTATCGCTTGGCATTGTTGTTCCATGGTAAGCACTTATATAAATGCTCCCCTTCTATATCAATTTTCCTGAAGTACGATCTTACTAAAAGTACGATCTAGTCACATTACACTTCCCTCATATGAAACGATTCGAAATGCTGCACGTGTACGAATTTGTTTTGTGGCCACTCTTTATCTTGTGAAAGGGTAATAAAAACGGAAAGATCAAGCTTAAAAGTATTACTGAATTGAGAAAGATTCAAAGCACTCATCGAATGGTCTCTGCCCCGTTTTGTGTTAGAGTGAATAACAGATACGTCACAGATAAATCATAGACAGGTCAATGAGTTTAAATCTTATGTTCATTAAGTTTATCGGCTCAATATTTCGATCCGTTTATTTGATAGGCCGATTAATTGTCAACCAAATGAAATAATCAATTTCTATATGCTTTCAGGTTTTCTAAAAATATTGGCATTGTAAGAATCAAATGGTCATCGGTGAAACGAGGTTCGTTGGCGAATAGACCCCATAAATATAAACGTGCAACAGCGTAGATTGAACCTGTGCGAACGTATGGAAATGCAGCGGGAAACTATTCCTTCAAGAACCACAGTGTCCTTTTTTCACTGATGAACCTAACTTATGGCAAAGCCATAATATTGTAGCAGTTTTGCGCCGGTCTCTTTCGCCCTATAAGTCAAATAACACGTACAATATCATTTCGCCTAAGATACTAACCCAGAAATCCAAGACCAGTTTCAGCTCGCAACTTTTTGTGAATCCTGGGCACACATACGACGTTTTTCAACGTATTTTCTAGTTCAGCAACCAGGCGCTATGGCTCGTATATAAAATCATATGTAAGTTATAGGATTCTCCCAAATTGGTTAAGCTAGTCAAATTACCCCACCAAATTTACTCAGAAACCACGATCTTCGACAATCATATAAAGTCGCCTCTCCATGCTCGTCGTATGCTTGGCAAGTTCAACGCAAAGGTTTTTCGTGAACTCCTTCATCGCCAATTGCAGAATCGTACTTAATTTACAGATCGTTTTGCGGATGGTATTTTCCCCTATTCTCACTTTACAGGCTCCGTTCCGAATTTAAAAAATTATTCAATAGATTTTCGGTGAGTGAACCAAAAATTGATCTGCCGCCTAATCACTGTAACCTTGAATCTTTTAACAATTCTGAAATATCTAAGTGTTCCGGATGTTCTGGATTATTGCATAATTCTTTCCACAATAGGACCTGTGGAAGAATTTCTTAAGTTTCATACAAGTCAGACCCCAAGCAAAGGATTTTTCGCTTTTGGCGAAGTTCTGAGGTTCTAATATTCCATTGAGTGTACACATCAAGATAGTATCGACAGCTGATTCAAAATTAAACTGCTCTCCACCCAGAAATGTGTAAAATTTCGCCATGAAAATCATCAGCTGTCTCACCAGTACCTATGAGTATTATATATCACGTTACGTCACTGCTGCTTTCTCGAATTTTCGTTTGCCGAAATCCTCTTTCCATAAAGCTAACACGTGGTACTGGTCGCGAATCTACCACATTGTTGGATTTTTTCCTTGATTGCTCTATTCGATGCTATATGCGATTCTCCAGTCAAGTATAAAATAAGTCCATTATTGGTTGACGGTTCGAGCATGTCAGTGCGTGGGATAGTCGCTATTCTGGTCTTGGCAGAGGTCGATCTTGAACACGTTACTAGTAATCTTTTGTAGTCATGCTGTTTGAAATACATACGTGACGGTGCTACAAGGCGGACATAAAGTGCGAGCTCTACTTCGAGTGCACGACTCATCGTCAGATGATATAAACATGGCTACTGCTAGTAAGTCCTATTCCATCCATTGACAATTATTATAGATTTCGATACGCTCGTGTAGGACTAGTGTTACACCAGAACGACAGATTACCGTGTTGGCGAACGGTCGGATGTGATATTTGGTGTGATATTATTAAATGTGAGTTGTATTACCTGAATTTCCCTGCTCATAGATTTGATATTTATAGCATACCGTTTAATATGGTATGGTTAACCAACGACTGTATTTGTCATTGCATCCTGATAGATTCTATAACTCAAAATGGTATACGCTGTTAAAAGATTATCTTGCTGACCATGAAATCATTGTGCGACTCTTCTTCAAACGCGTGTTTTAAGTAGACATACCTAGTAGGGGTAGTGCACTCTAACGTGTTATCGCCATTAGGACTTTGTTGAAAGCAAACGGCGTACTGCAACGGCGTCGCCGATGCCTCTGGCTCCAGAGATGGCCATGCCGCAGAGATGGCGTCTCTGCGGCGTAGGCCACCATTCGATTTACTACCATCTTTATTTTTATCTTTATTTAAAAACAGGCCTACGCTAATGAGTACTTTGGCTGTTTTTCATTTGAGCTTTCCACCCGCCTATATTTGTCACTCGAGCACGTCTCCACAGATGCAGATTTTACGTACTTATCGTTTATTCTCTTTATTTCATAGATACGTCTCACAGTTTAAGCAGGATCTCACCAACGTGTCTCTCGTTTAAAAGCTGACTAGACTTATTGTTGCTTAACTCCTTAAATGGTGATCAACCATTCCATCTCAAGCCTTGCCACGACAAAAAGCTGAACTTATCGGAGCTTTCTTCAGTACACTATATGATCGCATGATGGCAGCAGTAGCAAACACGCCTCTGTCGTCTGCTGATTTCAAGCCGTTGATATCTCAGCTATGCCAGTGGCGAAGAGACAATCTGCTGACCTTGCTTGCATACTTGTTCGCTCCGTAGGATGCGCATACATTATTTCTACGGCTTGTTTCTGTCAAACTACTGAAATGGCCAAGACTGTGACCAATACAGACAGATAAAAAGCGGTGTACAATAAACTTAGTGCATTACACCACTACTAAGTAAATACGTTGGCTTACTAAGATCGTTTTTTCCTAATGCGACAGCATTGAGACTTAATTTTAAATTTAGCGAGTAAATTTGTTGGGTCCACACCAGAAAGCTTGGATTGCTCTAAGATAAAGATTTTTTAAAAACATAGACAACATCATTTCTTTACTGGCTATTTGTACTCACGTTATGTACACAGTAGGATAAGACGTTAACAGTTTCTGATAACTTTTTATCTTGGCTGCTTTTCAACTATGAATCCGGTCCATAGAGTCAATACTTTTCAAAGGTTCTAGATTAATTTTTGGTTGATAAATTTTTTCCAGAACGTTTTTGATCTTGCATGTTCCTGAAGGGAAATGATGGGAGTTTTTTCAATACCGCGTATCGTTGTTTGCTAATCAATGAAAACTACATTCACTGATCTTGCTGCATTACTTCGTCAACGTGCATAACAAATACCTAAGTGCAAAGACCGCTTAACAACAATGCTCATTTGGGCTTACGAGGTAAAGCTATGCAAGTCAAAAATACCTTTGTAGATAAAACTGCATGCCTGCTGCTCTACAGTGACTGGTTATCAATATTATTGTTTCCTAGCGTGAAGTACTGAAACCAGAACCATAGTACTGATAGGTCGAGGACCTCTTAAGATTGTAATTCTTTGATCTCAGCCCTCTTATGATCGGCCCTTGAATGCCAATTGCTATTAATACTCTTATTTATGTCACAAAATTACTTAACAAAGTTCAGGTTTCATTGTTCATGATTAGGGATGGTGATTTCTTTTTAAAAAGTGGAGCGTCTCATGTGTGAGGCTACCCACCTTCTTGCTATTGGTTTTTTCATTGCTACCTCTGTTTCTCGAACCCTATATTGGAACCTCTAGTAATTCAGATCTGAGTACCTTTGAAATCTTGGGTAAATAAAGGCAACGAGAATTATTGGTCAAATAGTTCTGACATAACGATCGTGTATGAAATTGCTCTGACCAGCTGTTTTCACTCAGTCTTTTTCGTAAGTTTACCCTTAGCGTCGTTTCTAAAACCGAGATTCGTGCATGGACCCTCAATGACATCTTCAGCTGTCGGGCAGGTTTTTGGCACAACATCAAGGAACCCTCCCGAGGCAAATGAAACCATTTCATTTAGTCCTGTTAACATTGGTTTCAAAAAGCTATCGCCCCGTATAGGACTACTTCGGTTCTGTTTGGGCATTGACAGAGGTCCTTGTGGTACTGGAGGCTGATGGGGAGGGCTCATATTAGAGGGGTTGGAGGCGCTTTGCGTCTCCTATTAGGAACCACCAAGCGTTAAAATGATGTCTTGATAAACGGCACGAAAGCTGCACCTAACCACTGGCACTTTGTTGTTTTCTTTACAACAGATTTTGAATTAAGTGTGTGGGGAGACTGTTCAGCTGCTATAATGCATGTTGGCCGACCATCGTTTCGCATTCAATAGCCCCCATACCTCTTACTTCAAGTGCCACTACTCGTATAGTTACGTGACCTCATCATACGTGCATAGCAATCGCATAACAATGGTGCTCAAAGAAATAAAAAGTAGGTTAAACATCTCTATTAAACTGTGAGTCTTATTATAATATGAAAAATTATAATACTGTAAAAATAATAATAGAACTAAACATGATATAAGAATACTAATTATTGCCCTCCCTGAAATGATATATTGTATACTGTAGTTAGTACCTGATAAGTAACATTCATGATCTATATCTTCGCCGTTGGCCAAGGGAGAAGCATTAATACCCTTATACAATTTTCATGGATAGTGTGCTCTGGTACACATATACGACACATTTCGTACAAATTAGTTGTATTGATTTGGTGCACGCCGACACTAAAAGGTGTATGATAGGTTATATGCTCACATATAAAAACAAAAACATCGTTTAGTGTAAAAAGTTAAGAACACCTGAATAAGTTTATGATTCTTATCTGTTAGCTTTTAAACCGAATCCACCGAAGATTGGTAATATTGTTAGACACTGTGTATTTTCACCGAGCACTGAAGTGAAGTTGACATTTTAGGACCTCAAAGAGGAAAATTGACAAAAAGAACATACCATTGCGATGATGAAACACACGGGTCCAAAGCAACCGGTGATGTTTGTAATAGGCATTCGTGTAATTCTCTGTTATGGGATAACAAATGAAAAAACTAAAATAGATGCGCCCCTCTATCCGGAATTTGTGAAGGCTCTAGTAAGCTCTAGTAAGACACAGCGTGGTTATTCGATAATAACTCAAGAATCCACGGCTAAATTTCAAGAATGCAGTGTTTTGCCTAGGACAAGACAAGCGAAGACTCCAGTCGACATGTCCTCGAAATTTAAACAATTTTGACATGTTTCTACGTATTCGGGGGGACATTTGTGGGACGCATTCTGCAAACTTTAACCACCTAAAAGAGCTATCGATAAAGAACTTGGGGCAGCTAATGCGAGTGATACTGATACAAATGTTTGTAAAGCCTTTGCTGTATGGATAATAGAAAAAATATCTAGAAAATGTAACATCATTCTCACAACCCTGACCGTAGCAACTGTAGCACGTTTTCAAGCCTTAAAATAACATTTCTAAAATCTCCACACAGTATTTATAAATCGTAGGATACTTCCTTTGGGCATTTTTTTAGCTAAAACGTCGACTAGCGCCTACGATTATATACCCTTAGGATAAGAATCGTTAGCGCAATCGAATCGTTTATAACAAAAAGTCACAAAACAGGGTGTCATGAAAACATAGCCTCAACACAATCAAAGGTTTCCGCGTTGTGTGACTCATTATCACGATTTCCCGTTTCCATTCACGTTGCCTCCTTCCAATTTGGTTTGCCGTATTTTGATGTGTTAAGTAGATGCTGGAAATAGTGGACTTTTATATCATAGGGTTTATATAAGTACAGTTAACAACTGAAGCTTGATCTACCACGTGTTCTACAAAAAATATTTTCACATATTTATAGCGCACCGATTTTGCTGTTGGATGATTTTAACACATATCATTGCATGTTACTTTGTTAATCTCCAGAGATGCATACTCCTTTGATGTCCCATTGCAGGTGTCGCTTCCAAAATTGAGCGGAAGTGTAAAATTAAACGTACGAGGCTTGCTACTGCTAGAAATATAACATCAAGCAAAAAGGGGTATATAGTGTAATGAATATTATCTCTCTCCTTCTTCCCCGTACACTATTCTACGTCCTCATGCTAATTGGAAAATTGTTATCGCCCGAACAGACTGCCTCGAAATTCTGCGTGCTACAGACGCTCGCTTCTTGATCTACAAAGGCATTTGAGCTAATCAAATCAACCATTTTTTGTTATCATCTTAAAAATAGCATGCAGGCGAGACTTACTGGACCATGGCTAAGTGGCGTCTGGTGCCATCCGTGGCACTGCTAACATATAACAAATCTTCTAAAACAGCTACCCTTAGTTGCTTCCATCTGAACTTCAGTACGGCTGTATGTGACAGCGGTACTGAGAAAAATTGCTATTTTTATATGCAGTTCCTGAAAATACCTAGAGATAAAAAATTAAATATTTGTTTGACTCGCAATATATTCGTACAGTTTAGAGAATTTTGTTACAAATCGTAAATGTCTACTCCGTAGGAACCATAAGGGTGTGTATAAAATATCATTTGAGATAAAGACTGCTTAATGACACCTATGGTAAACAGGAAGCTACTGGCTCATCAACATCGAAATTAGGCTTTTCAAGGCATAACTACTTAGAAGTGTTCTACAACCGAACACTTTCGACATCAAAGGAATTGGGTTTTTTCTCATCGTAGGGTACCCCGGAGACTTTGAATGGTTAGAGATAAAGAACTTTCCCAAAAAAGAGTTTAGGATAATGTCCTTTTCGTAAGATGCTAGTAGCTTTTAGCACGCACATGTCTAAAATATTTTAGTGATGAGCTGACGATAAGCGAAAGAACATTCTATTTAATGGCTGCTTTGTCATTATTACTATTAATATTTTCATTACTATAATTATCATGTTTTCCCTTTTCCAAAAGTTATGTTTAGTACATATCTGCTCAGTTACATCCAGCAGAAAGGTTACGAATAGGATGAAAACTTCGAAAACTTTTTTAGGATATTTTCCAAATATTGCGATCCATCCACGGAAATTCTGAAATCGTAATCATAACGCTATGAATGAAAGTTTATGTGCTTCTATTTCATTTATCACAGACGGTCATGATTAGAAGGCCTGAAAGAACAACTGTCTTATAGAGCCGTAGCTCATAAATGTAAGCGAGGCAGCTTTTTTCACCAGCTACGTTTTTTCAATTTCTCCCGTTCCTGAACACACATAAGGACAGCGCCCAATGGTTCAGTGCTCGCCAATATGTTGCGTGTGTATATTATCTTCGGTGAGAACATTAATTTCGACCCTGGTGATCACCCGCGTGACTGATCTCTTAAAACTTGAGTCTCTTTATTCTACCTAGGCTTAAAATAAGAAAAATTAATATTTAGGCTTTTGTCATTAATATCTAGTCTCTTGTCTTCAGTCACTTTGTCTCGAACTGAAGTTTGATGTTTATAATTGCGTTGCAAAGTCCTACAGCTCTTGGTTATACCGATTCAACTAGACTGACAGAAGCTTTTGGCAACCCGATGTCGAGCATGTGATAATGTACATTAAGTGGGTCATTCAAACGTCATCAACCCTAAATTGTAGGTGAAAGTAGGGCAGAAGGTAAACAATAGGCTATCGAAGGTTTCTGAGAAGTTTCTGATCAATATATATGTATATATGTTTGAAAATTTATATTAAATTATTCCTAAGTCTATCCCGCCTTATCCTTTACTCTAACTCATCCCGCTAATGAGAAATGTTGATAAGTGTGTTGATGACAGAAATTAATGTTGCGGAAAGTTGCTATTACATTAGATGGCCGATGAGCAATTACAGTATCTGGAGCCCCTGAGAGCTAGCCACCTTTCGCCCGTCAGGGTAGTCGGGCGCTTCCAACTGATTGAATTGCAGAACAGGAATATAACATTCAGGGCAATTCACTACGCGGTTGTTACTTATTGCTGAAGATATAAGTAGTTTCGGTTGTAAATTGACCATAAGGTGAACACAGGCCGCATAAAAATTTGTTTCGGACGTTTCACTGACATGCGCCGATAGAGCGTTTTAAAACAGTCGGAGTTACAAACAATTGTAACTCATTACACTTCAATTTTACTTATTATGGTAAAACCATCATCACCGAGTTCTGTTTAGAGTTCATGTGGTAACAACATCCCAACAAATGCTTTTAGAATATGCTGAGAATGAATACATTCTTGACAAATTTTCAAAAACATTATAGTAAAGTGCTGATCCATTCTGTTTTGCCAAAACTTGCCAACACCAACAAAAATGGCGAATTGAGTATACCGTCTTAGCTACTTTCAGAAACTTCTAAAGTACACCAATGATATAGTTATAAAAAAAAACCATTACATCCAGAATAAGTCACAAAACAAAATTAATCTTCGCATAGAAGTCGTGCATCCGAATGTTCTCAATAAATTAATTTAGTCCAAAAATATACACGTTTAATAAACAGAAAGCGAGGTCTTAGCTTGTTCACAAAACAACTATCTGAGAATCAGTAATGTTCATAATAACGAAGTATTACATTATTTTATAATATTAGACTCACTACTTGCTAACATATTTAAACCGAGAGGAGAAACATTTAGAATAAAAGGGCTATCGAGCTATTCGATGATCTCATCTCAGATCGGCATCGTAAGGCTAGTGTAGACACTGTGCAATAAAAGAATCTTTAATCTCCTTAAAAACGGTCAGCGGTGCGGATAATTTGCTCTCGCTGAGCTGTCCGTTTTACCAAGACCGTATACACAGGCAGAATAAGTAGCCTGCGTATCATACACTTGGTTTATATTGAACCGACATTCGCGTGCTTTATGTAGTAAGTTGTGTAAGTATAGCAGAGAACACTTTCTATCTAGCCTTGTATCTCTCAGGAGTGACATTCATTCCGTATGAGAAAATCGTGGACAACAGTTAAGCGGATTAGATTCCAGCCACGAAAAGCTTAGGCAGCCTAGGCGAGACTAAGTGTGAACACGTCGACAGGCGGTGGCAGATAAATCCAAAAGCGGAGCTACTGCGTTGGCTCAAGGAGCGCTCAGAGGGACCGTAAGCCCCGGCCACTGGTCGGGAGTCAGAACTGAGCGTTACGCTTGGATTCTTCCCGTAATAATTGTCTAAAAGTATACTGTATGGATCATGAACGCAAAACGTCCGCACAGGTGAACGAAGAATAGTAATATCAGATGTTAGAATTAGCAAAACGTTGGTAAGAGAGAACTGCGAGTGGGCAGGAAGAGCTTTGGGTGTATATTTTTACATAAATACGACAACACCAGACTGACAATATTAGTCATAAACTTGCGATTACGTTTCACTTAGTAAAAAACACAACAATGTTATATGCGTAGTTAGAAAAATACATGTGCACTTGTCGTGGCTTCGCATTTAAATGATCAATCAACATGAAGTGCGATGCTAAAGCGGTACTACGTTGCACGAAGCAGGAATTTGGCATAAAAGAGATACAGCGCCGAAATAAGCTGTATAAAGACTGTCACATTTATTAACAGTAGAAACACGGATAGAATCTGACAATCGAAGTACAGCGCGATTTCGATAAGTGATACAGCAAACGCTATCGCACACAAGTCTACAAACCCACGCAGGTACTATCACTCTCGGATTTCAAACGACTTAGACAATGGTAAACTACATTGAGAGGCAAATTTAAGCTGAAGAGCACAATATTTTCCAGCATGTTCTATCAAAATGGCTTTGAAGCAGGTATGCTAATGTAATTCTTCAACCATGATTGTTCCCTAAATTACCATCCCCAAAAATAAACGTATACTCACAAAAAACATACAATAGCTCGAAAAATATCCGATTTGATGTTAAAAGTACAAAACGATTTTTTACCATAATAAATATTTAATTGAGAATGGTTACTCTATAACTTTCAATTGGAATTCTTCTTCCGAGGCAGTTGATACGTATTACGACAGCTTGAAGTCTACAAGTAGAGCCGGTCGCCCGTAGCAGACTGCTCGAACAGTTTTTTTCTGTTGAATATTCTGAACATATTTATAGCCTCGTTTTGATGGTTTTGTAATCACCAGACAGTTCTTCATAATATATGTGAAAACCAACGAAAGCCGAATTTAAATTTTTTTTCCGTTACTGTGCAGAAATAATTGTTTATGTACGATGGATGCAACAAAATAGCGTAGGTGCCATCGAAGCAGAATGATAACTCTGTAGGAGTTTGGCCGTGTATAATATCGAAATTACTCAGCCACAAAAATGTATTCCCTGTTGCGGCTCTTCGAACAGATGCATTTACCACGAGATAGCGAATGAGTGCTAAATATCGGCAAGGTTTGCTTGATCACTGAGGCCTGCAGGAGTCTATGGAGCTCGATATTGGCTATTATGTACGATCTTGGACGGGTACGACATAAACCGTAAACTCAACAGCAGGTGAACGTCTCCAGCTGCCAGCCCTTCAAAGGTAGATAAATCGCGTTCAAGACCCGAATGGCCAAGTAGCTGATTGTTAAAGTGGCGCTTGTCAGTTCGAGTCTCGCTGGTGATACGCACTCTTTGTATGCCTTGTGTACTTTGCGGCTTGAAGCAATGCAAAAGCGCTTCTAAGCTTAAAATACCGAGTGCTTTGAAGCGTTCCTATGTGGGCTAAATGTCACACTAAGCATTTTATTTCTGGAGAGACTGGATCGTGCAGAGCTTTTTTTCAAGTATTCATTCAGTCATTCCTCATTCTGTAGTTCATTTGGTAATAACTTTCAGAAATAACTTTAAATAGCACCATCTCACGTCACCTTGTATAAATGTTATGTCAACCAGACCATGCCAAAAGAAAAATCTTGTAGTACATCATACCATGGTTTTGCTACATGCATAACGAATGATATTTAATAATTCAGTACTTGGATTTCAGGAAATCCTTTATTTAAATTGAAAGTGTCGTCTTCAGCTGAGAGGATTCAACAGGAATCGTAATGGAGTTGAACAATTAATTTCAGAATTTGCAACGATCATAGGAAACAGGAGGAGCATTCCAATAGAGAGTGAAAGAACGCCAACTACATAAAATTTGCCGAATAATTGGCTTATTAAACATATTACCATAGGAACATTGGCAGACCGAAGTCATCTGAATCCCGTTGTCAAAGGAAAGTCTCATAGCAAGCTTAGCCCAACTGCAAAATCGTTGCAGGTTTCTAAGCACAATCAGTTAATTTATAGTAAATTAAAAGTAGGGAAGGTTTCAAAACTAAATGATAAGCGCAGCAAAGTGACTTACTAAATAGCTGCTTTTGCAGATGATTTCACTTAGTATATCAGCTTTGACTTACACTTGCGCCTCACCGGTTGCAAGTCCTAGCGGGCTTTCGGGAAAAGACTCAAACCGTTTTATATTGAAAAGATAGGGTCAGTAAATTAGTTCTTCTCCAAATAGCAAAATGAGGCTGGTGCGATACGATAGCTGTATGCAGAAAGAGGACAGTGTGTTAGGAATATCAAATAACTTAAGCAGATGGTAAGTAGAACATGGGCGAGAGTTACCCTCTATGTTTTCTTTATATCCTATATACGAATAATCATTACATGACACCTGCATATAACTACAGTAAAGTCTTCAACAGGAAACATACTGATCAAAACAGTCATTGTAACTGTGTGTGTTTGCCATTTTAGGTTACAACAGGTGATGGATCATTTGCCGTCGGAGCAACTGCACACGTCTGATACTGAACATGCAGGAATATCAAACCAAATGGGAAGCTCAATAACCAAAGCACAAAAAACGTAATTTTAGTTGAACTCTGAACTTAATGAATGGAGCGGCAAGCTCTTATGAACACCTGGGTTATTGATATCTTTATTGTTGGACCAATCGCTAGAACATTGAAGGCTGATTCTGTCAGAATAGCACATCATCTTTGCGTTAAAAAATTTTATTGGTTTTAGAATAACCGAAGCTGCATCCACTCGTCAATAGAATTAAATCAGCCACTTATCTAACATAAACATAGCTTATCTACGAGTTTTTAAGAGAAAACATAATTGTAGCCAATTCAATACATGAGTTCGGAGAACCAACATCTTCCATCCAGCTTCCACATACCGTAGCGCGTTTCTGGCCCAGCCATTACCGTCAATCTCAAGGCAGCCATCAATATTTTTTTAGTCCAGATAGATCTTAGATAGCACTGTTCTCAACCACCCGATTGAGACTAATGGATAACACGATTATAGTTGTCATCGCGACTGGATGGAGCAGCCGACATACCAACAGAACTGGCCTCTCCTTGACGCAGTACGCGGTGTTACATATAGCTTAAATATCGAATAAAAGAACAGAAAGAAACTGGCTACTAGCCTCTATCCTAATAACGATTAGCCTCAGTACAACAACAAGTATCATATGAATTATCCTCGTGTAACCATACCACTGTGTTTAAACGTGCACCTACATTATCAGACAACGTGTACACTGCATTGCATGGAGTCCTGATGGTTTAGGGAGTATCGATGAAACGTTCTGGATGCGATCGTAGCGCTCTTTTTCGCGACGTCAAGTTCCGCCAACAGATAGCAAAGAGTTTTCGCTTCGTCTTTGTCATTTGTCTCGTTTCACTACAAATTGTAGGTCCTTATAAACATGCATATTCACAAAGATTTAGAATCTCTAGTTAGAACAAAGTTTAGGTTATGCTCCAATATTTAGCCACCTAATTTTGCTTGTTATGTTGAAACACTCAAAGCAGATTTATTCAGGCATGTTATTGAGAATATGAGGTTAGTGTTGATTCTAGTACGTTAGGTCATGAGATCAATATTTTGACGCAACCCAGTCTCCAATTTTCTGAACGAATATTGTATCCAGATGCTGTTCGCCATTTCTTTAATATGGTGGACAATCATTTGAGAGTAGGTCAGCCGATTAGTACAAATTGCGCTGACTTGACGGTTAATACATATATATATATATATATATATATATATATATACATATATATATATA
>MNPL01002079.1:0-17672 GCA_002081605.1 Tropilaelaps mercedesae
TATATATATATATATATATATATTCATGCTTGTCTTTTGCCGCGCTGTCTCAGATAAAGCAAAAATCAAGACATCCAAGAACAGAGGGTGACCTTTAGAGTGGATGCTCTGTCTCATCCAAGAAGTCGACGAAATGGAACAAAATACCTGTTATGTTTATTCTGCAAATAGCCGTTTTCGCATAGACAAAACAAGCCTCGATTCGAATATGTGTATACAGGTGAAAGTGTTAAAAAAACAGGTTTATTCACAATTCGTAAATGGCAACCTTTCATCTTGTGTTTCTTTACTGGAGTATAGCGCGATCCGCGAAAAGCTTAATAACTTCATAGGGATATTGAAATAATTCGCCTTGTTTCCTTTTTATCTATTGCGTCCACGACACGAATCAGACAAATGTACAGGTCTATCTAAAAGTCTGCACAGTGTGTATCTTAGTCTCTGACACTCGTGCTTGACGGTGTCGAAACAGAAAACAAAATGACACAGGTTGGTCGCCACCATCAGTAAGTGATATGGTACATGTGAAGACAAGCATAAAATGGACGAAGCTATTTACTCATTTGATGTCTCTGTTTTGCTCTTGTGAATGGATGAGATTAGTGCAGAAAACGAAAATTAATTTCGAGGGCTGCTTGTATGTTTGAAGGTGTGCAAATCGAGTGATCAGAAGTGATAGGACTGATAGATATCTCAAATCACGACCGAAAAAGGAAAAATGCGAAGGTCAAGACGAGAAATAGTAATAATAATAATATTGAAGAGACGCAAAGGGTGGCACTAAATAGGGATGGGGAGTTCAAAAACAACGCGTTTAAATGAAACACGCTGTAAATGTTTGTATATTACTGTATATAAAGACGAGCTAAAGACACATGTCTTAATATACATTAATTCATGAATATTACAATAATATTAATATTATCAGTAATTATTATTAGAACCATCACATCAGCAACGCATGCTACGATAATAATTACCGAAATGCAACAGGATTAGAAATCGCAGTGTCAGCAAAAAGACCGCCACTATATATATTTTCCCTATGGCGAATGGACGGGTTGGTTTTATTCGCCGACAAAGTCACTTGCCGAGAACCGGAGCCAAGATGCTGACAAGAGTATAACCACTTAATGGCGTTTGCTTCAGCATCAGCTCTGAGGCATCCACCATCGCTGTGTTTTCTTTTAAATTAACTCAATATAAAGAGCGAAAGAAACAGAGCGATAGGGAAAGAAAATGAGTAGCATCGACTCGAGAGTGGCGTAAATAGAGAGGTAGTAATGATAATGATAATAATTATTGCATGAATGTATTTCCCCATATTTCTGGCTGGTAAGGCACACCGCGCACTAAATATAGACGAAACTGAAAATGATGACAAGTAAAGCAGCAAACCACATGTTTAAACGAGGCTTCAACTCGTTACTCTGTTCTGAAGTAGAAAAGCTATTTCGAAGCAGATCGAGAGAACGAAGACCTCGTAAAGAGATAAAATACAGGATAATAATGATAATAATAAAGATAAAAATAAAATACGAATAATATTGATAAAATGCATGACAGATAGAACCGAGCAAGAAGGAGAAGTCTGAAATAAAATGACGGAGCAAATGATATACAGACAGAGAGCGCAAGAAAGAGAGCGTGAACGAAACCCTGCGAAATGGGAGTGTAGTACATTAGTGCGCAGAGATCAGAGAGGATATTACATTGTACGCGAATGTTGATGACGAAATGAAGATAATGACAATTGACATCCATGGATGGGCAAACACAGGCAGAATCGTAAAGACAATAGAACACTGTCATAGAGTGGATTAAATGAGTACTTTGTATTATCGATAAATAAAGAATAAAGTTCCAACATATATTAATCATCTCTGTCATTTTGGCAGCAATAAGATAGCATATAATACTGTGCTCAATTTGTACGGTAACATTGACGCCAGTAACAAATGACTCCGAACTTTCATCCTACGATCGCTCATGGCAACTTCGATTGCTAGGGTTTTGGATAACTTAACTTAGGAGACGACGACAATTTGTAAAAACAATTATTTTCGAGTTTCTTAGATTTTATTCGAAGTGGCATCGAAGCAAATTTTATATATGGGTTATAGTTCTGCGTGCTTCAAATATAGGGCAATTCTGACGTTTCTACCACTACCGTACCTTATGCAAGCAATTTGATGTGTTTAACTATATTCATTCAAGACAAGGCTTATTTGCCGAATTGAAATTTACTATTACTTAAGCTCTTTCTCAGAGACATAAGGGTAAGACATAAAAACATTGCAGGACCAAAATATTAGAGATAAATTTGGTCTAGAGATGCCTAAGTTGCATAAAATGCAAATAATTGCAGCATGTCTTTAAGAGACATAGGGTAACGACGTCCCGCGACTAAAATGCGAGCAGTAACACATATGTGTAGGATAATTTCACATACTAAACAGGCATCTTACGTATACGTATCGCTTTTTGATCACTATACCAATTTATTCCTCCTTTAGTGGCTTTTTTACGACGTATGCAGGCTCTATTCACGAGACGAGGGCTTCGTGAGGAAACCGGCTCCAGAAAAGTTATAAGCCAGATTACGGCAGCTAGACTCTTTGACGGTAAATCGCTGCAAAAAAGTACCAGAGTGATGTGCTGTTCATTTAGCCGCAACGCATATATGAAAAAAGATGTCGCTCGACACCTACGGGCAATTATAGCAGCGATGAAGCATATCATTTGGGAACCCATCCATTTGTACAAAAATAGCTCATCTACATAAACAAAACATGCAAGGCCTAATTAAAAAGTAGTATTGATTGAAGTAGTATTGATTGGGTAGCCTAATTAAAAAGTAGGTTGAATTTTGGTCCCCAAAATATATCCAAGATTTATGCATTTTAAAGGCCGTTCGATCTTTTATGTTTAGACAACTCATTTTTTTTCGACTTAAAAGGCTTTTGTGGCGCCACAGAGAACAATATTAAAGAGCACTTCTTTGTTTTCTTATAGGTTGTTTGCTAGTTCAATTTGCTTCTGCGAAACCTGATGAAGAAGAATCTAAAGGTGTGCAAGATTTTTCAACTTCTTACACTTGGTTCAGGCGTTGACGTTTATTGGAATGTCTCCGAAGTAACGTCATAGTATTCGGAGGTTTTTAAATGAATTTTGGATGTCCATGTCACGTGATGTTTTGTCGGTGGTAGTTTAAAAATTTCCATGTGTGGCTTTTAATGTTAATGTTTCAAAATCTACTGTGGTAATGAGTTTAATGATTTCTAGGTGTGAATTTTCAGTGTTTGCGCTTAGATGTACAATGTGGAGGTTAGTCAGGTTATTTTTAGATTCCAATTTTCGTCGCGCTCGGTGGCTTGGTGCACTTGTATGCGCCTCACGATCGAAGGAGACACGTAGGTGCACGAGTTCGATTTCCGCCGGTGCACATTTACATTTATATGTGGTCCGTCTTACGAAGTAATGCAAGAACTGCTACCGTGGACGTTAAATGTTAGCTGGTGGTCAGCCCTAAGAAAAAAAAAAAGATTCCAATCCTCGAGTCCTTGCCTCCAAGTGTGCTGCGAAGTAAAATGTGTCTTTGTGAAATGTATTTTAATGCATAATGTGTTTTTACGTGCGATGTTAGATGTTCATATTTAAGGATGTGCTGTAAAAAGAGCTATATTTGTGAAATACCTTTGTAACACCTATGTGGCACTTTATGATATATTTGTGGTACCTAGTGGTATTTTTTGTGGTATTGCGTAGGTAAAGTGCGGTACATTGTGACATCTTTGCGGGGTGTTGTGGTAGATGTGTATCAAGTCGTGTTATGTGTGTTGCGATAATATGTTTTACATTGTGGTAGCTGTGTGAATGCTGTGAAAGATAGTTTGGGTAAACTCCAAGCAAGTGCAAACGGAACAATGGTCTTATTTATAAAAATCACCATTCTTCAGCATGTAACAAAGGTATATATTATATGATTATTAAATGAGAAGGGAAAATAGGAGAGATGGAAGAGTCATCCGATTAGTAAATAGACGTTGCCAACCTCATTACACTATTCAAAGTTATAGCGTCCACATGGGAGATCGCATACGCATTATACATAATTAGCAACGGTTTGTAGAGTTCTACTTGCCGGTATTGCTTATGGCAGAAATAACGCACGAAATACCGGCCGAAAAAGTGCCGGTAAAAATTTGGCCACACTAGAATAAAGCAGCTATAATTTTCATTTACCCTAATATCTTACGTGATTCAGAAAATTATATACAAGCTAATTTTATATCAACTTCTATTCATATTCAACCAGAGTGACATTTTCCATTTGTATATACAATTTTACGTTCAATCCCTAATAAACTTGGAGGAGTAATTGGTTTAATTTCATCAATTTTAATTTTAATTTCTCTTTCTTCCACAAGAAAGACTAAATCTAATTTTACAAATTTTTATTATTAAATAAAATTTTATTTTGAGTCCTAATTAATTTATTTATTTTATTAGCTTTTCTTGGTATAAGACCAGTTGAATATTCTTTTACAAATTTAAGTCAACTATTTACAATTATATATTTTTATTTTCCTTAAACCTTTATTATTAAATTTAAAAAATTAATTTTTAAATGTTTTAATTAAATTAATTTGCAAAATTAATCAAGATATTATTATCTAAAACATGATTTCTTATATTAAATCATGTTTTAGAATGCGAGCGAGGATGAGGCAAAGAATTTCCGCAAATTAGGATCAAGGGGCGAAACTTCTGACTTTAAACGACTGCGCGCGGACGCAATTTGTCCAGCACGCAATCGTTTAAAGTCGGCTACACGAACCATTTCGTAGGTACGGGACCAATCGAAGTGGTAATCGTTGAAGCTTTTCAAACGATTTTTCACTTCTCTTGTTATTGTAAATATTTTTAGAGGAGGTTTTTATAATTATAGTGTTGCCTTTGTGCACTCGCTGAACTAGGCTTTTTTCAGCGGTTCTTTCAGCAGTGTTCTGCCGTAGCGTACCGAATGACCAAGTGCATTTTTCTTGCCAATCGGGTGTGGTTCAGTTAAGACGATAAGTGCAGAAAGGATAAAGTTTATATTTGTTCTACTCCGAGATTCGAAAGGCTTCCATGTTTTGGCCATTGTGAAAGCTGAGAACCTCTTGAAGATACGTGTATGTCATCCCTATATTTATGACGCCGGCGCTAGAAAGGATAAAAAGTCACATATCTTGTTTCGAAAAGGACATCTGAGTGCCGCTGTCAAGAAATGGGTAGAGCTTTAACGATTACCGTCACCAGCAGAGACAATGATAAAATGTATTGATAATTCAAATCAATGGTATGATCATTACGAGGGTAACGATATCAAAAACCTTAGCTGTATCAAGAGAAAGCCAAATATAAGACTCAGCATAAAAGATTCAATTAAGTGGACATTAAACTTCCGAAATATAAAGATTCGTCGAAGAACTAATTAATAGCAAAAATTGTTTTTATTTCAGACTGCTCCATACGTATGTAACGGGTCATAATAGGCACTTTCGTTAAACATCCCAACATTAATCGGATTTGCTTTCTGCAAATTTACGAATATTTTCTTGAACATCGAATTTGTTCGCGATCACACATACACGTAATTGTAAGACCATAATGAGGATTAATGTTTATTCCTTTTAACCCTATTGAATGGTTACTGATGTTCATGACTCGAAGCGAATGAAATGAAGATTATCCGATATATCCCAAGGTCGCCGAAAACCACGCTCCTTTATTGATTCACACAATACGCACAGGCATACATATCCAGGTACATGTTCTTCCATCCATCCTTGTCGGATTTTTTTTTATTGATGGCCTTCACTCGACCTGTGTGGCAACAGCGAAAAATCGATCTACGCTGCTACTCCTTCCAAAACTAAGCTACGTTATCAATTTTATCGTATCGTTGAAAATCTCTACTTAAGCCAATAAATACATGTAGTAGAAGTTGAATCGCTTATTTTCGGTAATCTTTATAAATATCCCACAAACACAGGTGCCAAATACATGGACCGATTGCTTCGATTGCTGTCAGTGATCGTACCAACCTAACAAGCGAGCTATGCATTGTATATAGCTAAGTGAGACAGCAGTACGAAACATCGCGGCAAGGAATTTTATAATATATATATACTTCGATGTGCTAACCTTGACCTCCTTAAGCGATCCTCCTACATTAGTCACAAGCTACGAAAAAAAGCAAGGCTAAACCGCTGGTAATGATGGCTGTGTTACTTTTACTGCAGTTTTTAATCTCTCTGCCGAATTGACGCCGCAGTGAACTGCATATTGATACGTCCACTGGACGAGCGAATCTGCTGACAGCCGGGGCCGAGCTGGCCCAGTGGGGAAGCTTTGATCCGCTCAGCATTTCGTAAATGTCGCGGTCGTACGTCTCCGGCTGACGATAACCAGTTGTTCAACAGTTGTCACCAAAGTACCATACACAGATCGATTTGCGCCGGCAGCCACGGTTAGGAGTCAATGCAATCGTCATCTTCAACAACCGCATTGATGCTTGCTCGACATCAGCTATTTGTTCCCACAGGTAACAATAATACGACGTCAGGCGCAAAAAGCGCGGCAAAGCTAGACGACAGACAATCAGAGCTGCGAGTTCACTTCAAGCAACAAAGGCAACAAGAAGATATAGAGGATTGGTGATTGTTGCTGAAACGCTGCATGTTACTGATCGCGTTAAGAAGAAAGGCAGGACCTAAATTGGAGCGCCGGCATGTCATGTAAACTACTGGACTCAGATAGAACGTACTTAGATAGAACGTCTACTGGTGTATTGCGACAGGTGGGTTTGCAAGTTGTACGTCTTCACTAAACACGGACCATGGGTCTGTCACCGCCTGTGGCTAGTCAGAAACAGTCGTCCAACTAAGCGGTGGAGCCAGACTTAGCCCTCGCCGATTTGGAGAAGTTCCGTTCGACAGAAGAAGCGGCCAAATATAAAATAGATACCCTGACGTTAGTCTTCGTCAGTGTAGATCAAGCAAGAGGAATCGACAGACGTAGCGAAGGATAAATTGGTCGCCGACTCAGAAGGCTCATTGTGCAGCACAACTTACGGCTGCTAAGGATCGCTACTCTCACAATTACCATAATGAAGACGTTTGTCCCACTTATAGCGTTGGCGATCGGTGCTGTTCACGGAGGTTATCTTAATGGGGCTTCTTCGAGGCCCGCAAACGCCCCAGCTTCACGAGGTTGGTTGCCATCACTTGCACCACCCCAACAGGGTTGGGCATCGGGCTCTGCACCCCACCGGGAAGGATGGACGCCCGCTCCAAGCCCTCAGCCGTCCTACCCTCCTGGACCTCAACCATTAGGCGCACCTAGCTCGCAACCTTCATATACTCCTGGCCGCCAGCCATCGCATGCTCTAGCTCCAGTGCCGGTCACTCCAGTAGATCTTACCGAACATGTGTCCCAGCCTCGCGTTCACGAAATACACACGCAGTCCGGCAGGCAGTTGATACGACTAGAGGAGTACAACCAGCCGGGACAGGTGATTCGTATCCACGAGGCTCCTCGGGCTCCTCCAGAAATCGTTAAGGTGGATGCGCCCGCCGAGAAAGCTGCTTTGATCCGGGTCATATCCAAGAGCTCCGGGAAGGCTCATGTGGAGCGCATCGTACATCGCGCACCAGCTCAGATCATTGATGTGCACAGGCCAGCCCCCGCACCTGCTCGCATCGTGCAGGTCGTTCGCGGACCAGCCCCAGCGCCCCGCGTAGAATTCCACTACGAAGAGTCGCCAGCGCATGAAGTCCACATCGCATCAGCTCCCGCTGACGAGCCTCTGCCACATTTTGCACCTTTGCCAACTTTTATGCCCGCCCCCCAGACTATTACCTTACCAACGCCCGCATATGAGCCCTCCGGTCCTATTGAAGTGTCCTCGCATGTCCTGCCCGCTTCAACCGAATCGCATGGACCTCACACAGTACATACCCGTTTCGTTGAGTCATCGCACGCCCACTCTCCACGTCCCGCTGTCACCGTGAGTGCTCAACCCACTCCAGAGTACAACCCAAGTCACGCTTCCTTTCGGTCGCCCACGTTTGGCTTGGCGCCCCCGTTTATTTCCGCCCCTTCACCTCCTCCTAAGGCCATTGGAAGAGTGTATGATGCCGGAAACCATATGAAAATTATTAAGAAGTCTCACCGGTAATAGCCACGATTAGTAAACCAAAGAGACTCAGCAACATCAACTCATGCCGAAAACATTATTTCACGCCTATCCGACCATCCGCCTGACAAAAAGCGAGCATTTATGTCTGTTTAGACATTACAAACACTCTGTAAAAATTGAAAAACTGAAGTTGGCTATGTTATGGCGTGTTGATCGTCAACGGGCATTTCGGTTTCTGCAAGACTACGCCTAATAAATTCATTTAAAATAATGTCCAAAATTAAAGCTAAGTTTTTTCAATAAGCTTTTTCAATGCCGTCGTCTCGCATTACACAGACTGACACTTTTACAATAATAGTTTTAAGTGCTGCAATTTCTATGCAAGATGTTAGTTGGAAAACAAGTAGTAAAAATACCAACATCCTCTCATTGTACCTATAAAGTCTCTAACTGGGTTATGCGTGGCATTGTAATACGATGGTTAAATGATGTATATTTTTGTCGTTGTATGAAATTATTGTTTAAGGCGTAATGCATTAGAATGAATGCATAGACCCTAGCTGTGATCCGGGATTTACACTAGCTATGTTTGATATAAGCATAGATTCTCCGTTAAACTTTATTAAAACGTCGATCGCGATTGATGTATGCTCGTTCGAAGGCTGTGGACTTTTTTTTAGAGTGATTTGTTGCTACTGAGCTGCACAATAACACAAGTATCAATTCCACTGTCAGATGCACGGGCAACAATAGACCTAGGATTCTTTTGCCGCCCGGCATACTATAGCCATTGTAGTAAGAAGTATCCACCCATAGCAAGTAGGCGACGTTAAGTTTTGTAGCCATGTTTATCAGGTGATACACATGCGTCAATAAAATCTAAAATATGAAATGTAAGTTTAGCTTACTTTTTTCGCTCAGTTGCATTGTAGACAGAAAAAGACAAAATACATCGTGAAAAATACAAATGGGCTACACTCATTTTCTCAACGAAATCAGTGTTGCAATTAGTGTCGAAATTTAAAAGGTAGCGTTTTAGATGCGATTTCACCACTGTCATTTCTTCCCCTAGGTGTGGGGGCGCTTCCGAGCAAAGTTACTGACTTTCTATATATATATATGTATATATAAAACGTATGTATTATAGGATCTGTATACAATCTGAACACTGGACTACGTAGAAAACAGCTAAAGATTCCCACCGCGATGTCCTATTACGGACTGCCATTCGTCGGTTCGAAGCTCATAGGTGGCATACACTTTACGATTAATTCTTTTTCCAACTGAAGTTGCCCCATCATGTGACAAACACAAATCTCAAGCAGGTAGAATACAAACAATACTTTAGCCACGTAACGCAAAAAAAGTAAGATGTGAGCAAGAATGGGGGCTTAGAACTGTGCAAATATGAAAATTGAAAGAGGCAATGGTTATCGTATATTGCGGTTATGCTTATCGAATCCAAAAAAAAGAGGCACATTAAGTTCCTGAATTCTAGTCACCTCAGTTTGTAGCAACGGACACCCTAACTTACACTATACACTACAGGCTGATTAATAAGGCAGCATGATCTTCTCTGACAGCCTATGCTTTTAAACAAGTAAGGAATCATTTTAACGTATTTCGGTTCAGTCAAGTGCCCTATAGATGACTTAAAACGCCAAGCACCTTTGTAAGAAAACATTTTTTTATTATTGCATACATATTTACATTATTTTTTACATTTTAAGTATATCTGATAAAATTGGTAAGTTCATTCGTGTAGAAGCTGTATACCCTTTGGTCTACTTATTGGTATAAATAAACGACATTATTTATACATCGACACTGTTACTATCTGTCCGAAACCGAACAGAAATAAACTGGAGAGAATTTAGAATATATTCGTATTTCGCGTTGTAATGTTATTCAGCTTAGAGCTTAACACAACAATCTAAATGACCAATATAGTTCTAGACCTTGTGATCTAATCAGCACACACGCGGTGTGTGTTGCCATCTTAATGGACCGTAATCTTCTTACTTGAGATACCGACAAATGTCAACTCTAATCACATAAAAAAAAGTAAGTACGTAAATGCTATTCGTTGCACTAATACTCAAACAATGCTATGTTATAGTAGAAGTGTTGGAAGCAAATTTTTTACCATTATTCCTTCATAATTTAAGTCTTACCCAAAGTTTCATATATGTATAAACGACTAATGAGTAAATACGTAATGCATTGCGTACTTCCTCATTCGGTAATCATCGTCGACCGTCAGGTGGTCCTTGCGGCATCCCCCCCATGGGATGTCCCCCAGCACTTGGGGGCGTCCCAATGTTGGACGTCGTCCTCTCGAGGTAAGCTAAGGGACCCCCACCCAGCTGTTGATTCGCCGAGCTTATCATACCGCCGGAACCAACCTGTAGGCAACGAACAATACGGTTTTTTAGGATGCCGTCTCTGGTGGTGGTTTTGTGAATGGCGATAACATTTTTAAATGCGCTTTCGTCTCAATAGTACAGGTAGCAATGCCTGAAATAAGTAGTACTCTTACACCCTACGCCGCACTTAAACGTTCGGGACGTTAAATATACTTGTGATTATATACTACACGAATGTTAGTTGAATCAGGATACAGTGGTAGATTATGTGGTAGTGACTGCAGCAGTAGCTTATGTGGTATGAGGTAGGTCGAAGAATTTGTAGTATTGCTTTTGCTTTATAATTTGTCGTCGATCACTTCCACGGTGCTGTATTGGGATCTATTTCTGATGTGCTGTCTTGGGTACGATATGCCGCTAATGTCGAAAACAAACAAATCGAACTTATGGGTGCATGCTGATAAACTTAAGAACTATTACTGGAATCACCATTTCATGGCATTTAAGGAGGCTATTCTATGAGAGGCAGAAGACTGTATCAGCCGGAGATGTAGGTTCGTCTTCTTTGTTCTCATATTGCTTTACCACGTGTTGCTCACCATTTGTTGTGGAGGCATGCCACCAAGTTGTGGCACCCCCATTATTTGACCACCTCCACCCATCATTTGAGCGCCTCCCTGAACACCTGTAATATTTTAATAGAAAATTGAAAAGAATGAATAAAAAATGGAGATTATTATTGATTCAAAGTATCGCAAAGACGTGCAAAGTAATAAATATCCTGCAGTCAGGTGAGCGGTAAATACAAGCTCATACTGGTATAATTTTTATTGAGATACAAAACCAAACAGACATCTAAAACATTTTTTTCTTGTTCTCATTTTCTTTTTTCATCTGCTTTACTAATTTTTAGCCTATGGATTCAACATTGATCATTTACTGACTTCATAACAAATAACTTAAGAATGTAAGGACCTTTGCAGGTTTATTAATGGTTCACTTTATTAACTAATCTGCTGTGTGCTTTTTTTGCTACGTGCATATATGGACGTACCCATCGGTGGTCCCTGGGGAGGCTGCCCCTGGGCGCCTCCCCTCTGCCCCGACGGGCCTCCACCTCCTCCACTTCCAAGTCCACAAATTGAAGCGTCATTTACCAGCCTCTGCCAATCTGACAGTTTAGTGTGATACTTCTCGATGAGTTGCTCTTTTCGCGCGAGTTCGTTTTTGAGCTCCATATTATCCTAAAAATGGAAAGTAAATACGACAAGAGGTCGTTAAGCACTCCATTTATCAGGAATTTCCATCGACCAGCTGTCATATGGGCCTACTTTTTTAAGAGAAAAATAAAAAGATAAATACATTCATTCACGTTGTTTATGGCAATTGGGGAGCATGCAGGTGTATAGGCTTGACAGTATGGTACTCAAAACACTGAAGAACAAAAAATACAACAAACTTAACACAACAAATAATACCCAATAATGAAAGATCAGGCGCCCGCCGAATTTTGTACACCGGAGGATACGCTTAACTATAATGTATAATTAGAGTACACGAGAAATTGTAACACGACTATCATGAAAACAATTATCTAACTGGCCCAAGTTAACAAGGATTCCATGATACCTCCATGATAAATTGGACAGCTTTTTGGGGTGACACCACTAAACGCTTCTGTAGGAAAAAGCACTCCATCTGGCGAGCTGTGTCGAGGAATTTCTGTACGGTCTGCTCCACGCCTGCCTGTAGCGTATAGAATGACAAAAATTTAATTTTTTGCTTCGTAAATACTCTTGGCAGCTTTTCGGTTGTCTACGATTTAGTCGACCCAGCTACGCTTTGCTACGGTCATTCACGAGAGAATCACGACATATCACTGAAAAAGACACGATTGATTCGATTGACTTCACAGAGTTTTCACGTGTACACTTAGTGTAGCTTTTTTCAGGTCTGTGTAAATTTAAATATTTCTTTAAGAAATTATTGTTTTTCTTCATATATGCCTATCAGGGCGGCTTAATTTTCTCATGTTGAAAAAACACTAAGTATCAGCACATGTGTTTTAAACACAAGCACGTGCATAGTGCGCATCAACGGTACATCTGAAAAACACAACGGCAGGTGGTGATCCCACGAACCGTTGTGTTACAGAAACATCCTTGCGGAAATTAGACCCACAGAAGGTGATGGTACTGGCAATAATATATTATGTCAACAATGGTGCACAGAGTAGCACTATACAATTGTTTGATAAAACCGTATACAACCTTCTTGATAATTCAGTAGTGCCATTAAGTCGACTTCATACGTGTCGTAACTAGATTGGAACGAGACGAACCATTAATGAGAAGATTTTGGGAGAAGAAAGCGTTTAATGCTAAGGACGAAACATCGAAGCAGCATTCACTGTGAAGTGTAAGGAGTCGCTGTCACAAACAATTCATGTTTTGTTGTTCTTCCCAATTGAGTCCAGGATGTCATACCACGATCTACAACTTCTAGCTAGTTACGTATTTGAATTAAATGATTTGTTGTTTTGTACTTTATTATATAATAATCTAAGCCAAAAATATTAAAGGTTCACAACAGGTTTTTTCGCTACATTTTTGTACTTACCTTGCGTTCATCATGGTTGTCCCGAGGACCAAAATGATCCGGGTTTTTTGCGGCGGCGAGACATGCTTGAAATGCCGCCTCAAGCTCATCTACGAGAGTATTCGACATGCTACAGAAAGCGTATACCTTCCAGAGCGTATAATAAAAACAAATTAGTATGGAACTAAGTGGTGAGGATGTACTGTTAACATAAAATCTATTAATCGGTCCAAGCGCCCTCCCTTGATATGGAAGTCACCTCTGACAAAATCCTACTTGGTTTACACAATAGAGCATGACACTGCATATGTTGCTTTCGTCCCATTTATTTGTTTTTTGTTTAATATTAGGGTGTTACTCTATTCGTGTTTGTCTCTAGCTGGCAGCTGAAGATACTGTAATTGTAACGATAGTTTACTTGCTGGCTAACTACTCAGGTTGTGGATGGTGAGGGAATTTCGGCAGTCCCTGTTTCCGCTACGATAAATTACATGTGGTCATTGGGTTTCACGATGAAAATAAAAAAATCTAAGGATAATTCTCATATTAATTAGTAGATGGGTAAACTAAGTTCGCACATAAAGATACTTACCTAAAGATTCTCAAGCATCAAGTGAATACGGCCGAGAAAATTGATCGTTCTGCCGATATCTAATAACACTGACTCCCAGGTGTTTACAAATAAGGAGTGTTCTTATAAAGGAAATTTTGCTCAGGCGCAATTGAAATCACATTGCTAATATAATAGGGCAGGTTTCCACTCGCTGTAAGAATAGCGATTCTAGAACGTTTCAGTGGTTACTGCACATTGTCCACCAAGCAAGCCGTCAGCTGTCTTCTTGTACTAATAGACACTTAGCGTGTGTCGGAAAACAAGACTTTACCCCAGACACGTGCTATAATATAAGCTTGCTCACGGTGTGGTTCCCTTTCATTTGCGGTCAATTTTGTTTTCTCAGGGTCAAAGGAACAGGAACAAAAATATTTCTCAGTACAAAGTTGTTTCCGTTAAAAAGTATGACTTTAGTCTATGAAGTTAAATTTTTAGAGGGAATAATTGAACGAATGTGTGCGGATCCAGTTGAATCGGTTATATTTTATGGGAAATGCGGTTAATAGTGTGATCCATTTGATCATAATACTCACTTTACTAAGATGACCAGTTGATTGAATTCACGCGAAGGATTAAAAGGGTCTCAAAAATATATATCCTCTAGATTTGATTGAAGCTGTTGAGTAACAGTAGCCCATATATCGAATACTAATTATAGCAATCTTAATCTGTTTTGGCAATTTACTTGGTTAAATTTACTATGTAGAATGCCAAAAATATTTTTCTACGGATTCGGACAGCCGAGAATACGCTTTGTTTGGTTACAACGGTACCTAAAATCGTATTACTCTTTCTTATTAATCTTACTACATTTTGCTCTGGCCCAGAGTGATTTCAAAATCAGTTGAGAACATCTAAAGTTGAAGTATATTGAAGTAAAAAGTAGGGCTCTTTAACCAAGCCGGAATGTGCCACTACGGTCTCTTCTAAAGCGTATTTGTCTGAAAAATATTTTGTTTATTACCCTGTCCTGGTGATATTGACATCGTAAACATTCCTCTGCATCGAACGTGAAAATCAGCTATACCAAACTTAAACATATTTTAGCAAGGGTATTTCGATATTCTCCACTAATAATATATATATATATATGCACTTCCATCAACACGTTAAAAATGCGAAAACAAAACCATCACATTCGCAGGCTGTAATGTCGAAGCGGATCCGTGGCTGGCTGCAAAGTTGATGGTTATCATTGTGCACACGCTCTGTTAATTCACAGGTCACCACTAGTTCTAGCACGTTTAACTGCTGCATATCTAGGGTTGCTTAAATGAAGAATGTCTCCAACGAGTTAAACTTTTGGCTACATTCTTAGTGTCAGAACAAAAGCTTATCGGAGTCAGTCGCGAAGCCACCTCTGTACAATTCGGTATAACAGGTGCATTATCTATTATATACTGTCATTTATCTTTCATGTGATACGAATTATCTCTTAGTATTGTTTGAGACATATCGTTTGTTGGCCAGAATTTAGACATGAAAGGGCGGACATGATCACTGAATATCAAACCGAGCGTCCTCCAGGAATCAACAAAGCATGCTAAACTTAGAAGAACGTAAATTAAAGGCGTCGGCAGGTAACAAGGACCAGTTGTGGCTAGTGTTCATTTGTGTATGTTCCAAACTTTTCCGCTTAAAAATAAAAACAAAGATGAAATATATTAAGCGAATCGTCAGGCACCTTATCGATGAGAACACTGCACCGATAAAATGAAGACGACGTAACTGGGCTAAGAAATAGATTTGCCGCAGAAGGAGGGAATCTTGGCAGAGGGAATCTATGTCGCCTCGACAAACGTTTTCCCTGTGTGACAGGAAAATAAATCAATTGTACATACCAATTTAGATTTCCATGACAGGACTAGTTAGCAAACAAAATATTTGAACAGCGATGATATGATGTTCATGGACAGCAGCCTAGTTGTCGGCCGCAGCAGACCGCTCTCCAGATAACTGTTTTTTTTTTTATAAAACGTGCAGAGTCTGAGAGCGACAATAAGAAGATAAAAAATGTTTGAAATAGAGAGTGGCCTTCTTAGATTTGTCGCGAAATCAGATTTAGCTCATGTAGTCGTAGAACGCCATAAAAATATGGATGCGGTAATTTACGCAGTCCCATTCTATTCCTAACTCATCAACTGTCTTTCCGCACTCACTACTGCACTTGTTGAGTTGAAGATCGGCTCAACCACAAGTGCGATATACACGTATGGCCCCACTTCAAAACGCCAATTTAGTTTAATTAAAACAAGTTGACGTCGCTTTTCTAGAACCCACATTGTGTGAGCACAACAATGGCATGAATCGCTTGGTATGCTGGGCCCTAAGAACCCCCAGTACGTCTAAAATTTTGTAATAAGGCTCAATATATTTCGTAATCCTGTCTACCAAAAATGTGCACGTGCCTCACTGAGGTTAGTCAGCATTTTCTTAAAATATACGCCGTATTCGCTGACCGATTAAACGGACTGTGTGACGAAAGTTACCAGAGAGTTATTAGGCGATATCAGGGTAAGTTGGTAATACAATCGATTTAATTCGGTCATACTTAACAAAATATTGAAGCTTCAGCAAAGAAGTGCAAATTGAGTATTGGGTTAGGTATTTTATATAAGGATGAATCTATAAGGTTACGAATAAACAGCCTAGAATTCGAATAACATACTAGACAGAATGATAAAATTACTGCTATGTATCAGTCGCAGAGCAGGTTAGCTTGGTAATAGGCCATAAATGAGGCTTTTAGACTTAACGTAAAATTTAGAAAAAAAAACAGAAAACTAAACGAGTTTAAAGATTGTTAGATTCAGAAAACGTTTTAGCACAGGTTGAAGCAGCTCTGCCAATATTTTAGTATCCTTTTAGGGCAACTTTAAAAACACATTCTAAGCTATTTTTAATTCAGGTGCACCGATTTCGGTCACTTTTGGCCAACAATTTACTAGTGGTCAAGGTTACTTTACCTGTAATTGGTGATCATTGAAATTGAATTTTTATTAAAAATGTTAGCATGAAGGCTCATACAACTTATGTGTACCACCGACCCGTTCAAGCTTACCATAATACAAACTGATGACCAAAAGATATATTTATGTATATATATATATATATATATATATATGTGAACAAATGTTTAAAAATAATATGCCAATGGATTTTGTCTTATTAGATAACAAACTTGCCTAAAAACCTCGAAATTGCAAATTGATAAGAGTAGTTACTGCCGTCAAATCAAACGGTCTTGTCTGCAAATTTCTTTTACAAATCCCTCGATAGAGCGTATATTTCGTGTGGAGTAATTTATTTCTAACAATCCCGTGAATACATAAACGAAAAATAGACGTTCATATGAAGCTACGTGCAGAAATTTTAAAGTGAGTGAAACGAGTTTCACCTCTATCCGTGAAATTCACCGCAGTGATGGACAAACACACGCCAACACAAATAATTGTATACAATTTTGTTTGCATTTATTTCGAATATTCATTTTTGTTAAATTTGCATTTGTAGTTTTTGCTGTCGGTTGGTTTTGTTGAACTTTAAATGCTACCTACTCACACTGTTCACAGCTTCCTCGATTTTTACTTATTATCTATAATAATAGAAATAATAATAGTTTTCCGACTATGAATATAGTCCATAGTAATAATAATGGTCATTACAATACTATTCATAATACTCATAATTACACAGATTTACATGACAGAGATACGCGTTTTGCGCTGTACGCTCGTCTTCATTTCTTTTAAATCGACCAAAGGGTTGGTCGCATTTTCGGAAGCTGCTTATCCCCTTAAGCTCCTTTTTAAACCATATTTTCTTTTATCGGACTATGTCCAACGCCATCGGTTTTTCTCTCTGTCTCTCTTATATATATATATATATATATATATATATATATATG
>MNPL01002083.1:0-24053 GCA_002081605.1 Tropilaelaps mercedesae
TATATATATATATATAGAAGGAGAGAGATTAAAATATGGGCGATATGCGGGAGCCGCGGATACGCCGAATGAGAGCAAATTAATGTGCGGTGACCTTATTATGATAAAATAATTATTAGTATAATGTGTTGTTAGTCTGAGTTTATCGTTCCTCGCTCGCGGTCCTCATGAACACTGGCGGACATAGGTCAAAAAAGAATGGCAAATCTGACCGTCGACTAGAACGAGCGAGCTTCATCTCGGATCACACTACAGGGTATGTCATTGTGTTAAAAAGCTATAATTAATTAATTAGTTTATCAATTAATTAATTAAGAATGATATATAAATATAGTTATCATATTATACAAGCAACTAACTGCTGCAGCGGGATGAGCTGAACATATGATGAGTGATGATACGTGAAGCATCAAAACACGATAAGACAACAATAAAGACACTATACACAGTGATACTGATATTGATAATTCTGACTGAGATACAAAACAACTACAGTCAAATTTCAACAACATTCACATCAACAATAGCCATTACAGTTGCAAAAATATAGAAAAAAAGTCCCCGCTATAATATATTAATTATTGTTCGTATTGCCGGCTGCATTAATTAATGACTGTACTATTGCCATGACGAATTGGCTCCGGGAATGATATAATGAAGAAAGGCAGCCGGAGTTAAACGGAAAGCTTACTTACCAATTCGTATAGACGAACTTTGACGAATTTTAAACTTCAATAGATAAATATCATAAAGTGAAATGGAGCACAGCTGGTTATTGTCAGTAAAGAAGAAGTAGGTAAAGCCCAAAAGAGCAAAAAAATGAAAGGGATAAACACGGCAACATATAACAGAAACGATGGCAAACCGCTCATTTAAACTTCATAATATCTCATTATCGCCGACACTTCATACTTTAATTAAATAATTTGTAATGATTTGGGAAGGAACTCAGAGGTTTATGTCAAATACTCTGTAAACGAACTGCAAGGAGAAGATCACAGATTCTATCACAGCCGATTTTAATGGCAGAAATAGAAATGGATAATAGCGAAAAGACCCACGGAGCCAACAACAATGGGATCAAACTAGATTTGATCACGACAAAAGGTATTGTTCTGACCTAAGTAAAATATGCGTCTGATTAGTTTCTAATATAATCCAAATATATGGAGCACAAGACAATAATTATGATAGGCTAAAATGATAATGACAATAACAATAAACAAAAGTACAACATTGGCCTCAATATATTTAACCAACATCATAAAAATAGAAAGATTAATAAAACCAAACAGTTCAACAAGAAATAACATAAATTGCTATTAAGTAATCGTGATCTTTTTATTAATGACAGATTTCATATTGAGGCTCACGATAGCGACTTTGTTGATAAAGGTTCTCTAGAAACTATTAGAAAGAAATATGGTTTGTTTAGCGACAAAAGATGCGAAAACAATAACAACAGTGAATAACATGGTGGCCAGATTATTAATGAAAATGTATAAGTGCATTAATAAATGGACAATTAAATCAAGAAATAACATGGATAAACAGTAAACATTAAACAAAAGGAATTAAACAACCCCGGTCTGATAGATGCTGCTTATAAGAATGCTCTCCAGTACGGTAAATAAAGACATTATCTAAATGATGAATGACTATTTAGACTGTTTATTGAATTTGTGCGACCGGTAAACACTTTATTTACTCACTGTTACATATTGTATATTAAACATATGTTTGTGCTCAGTAAAGAACGTTGTTAAATATAAAAATATGCACGTGTAAATTGTGCACGTTTCTATATCAATATATTCACAGGGGTTAAGCCTATTTAAATTGTTGTGAGCAATAATAATATCGACGTTTAAATCATCTCAACCTGTTAAACAGGCGTCGATTCACAGATTAATAGGAGGATTGCTTGATTGTTCTAAATAAAGGGTCGTTTTCATTCTACTTGCTTTTACTGACGGGTTTGAATCGAAGTATTTTAAAGTACATAACTTCATACGTATGCACCAGACTGTTCATACAACTTCGTCAGGCGATGTCCTGGATTTTGCCTTGGAACGCAAGAAGCATCGCCTCAAGTACCTGCAATCGGTATGGTATTAAAATCAGAGCTAAGCAAACTTCTACCCCACAGCATGTAGGAATCCATTTAAAGAATGTAAAATAATGATCTAGGAAGAATTAGAGCAGTTATGGTCAACACCTGATTCAAATAAGTTGACGCTTTTTATAAGAAGAGCAACATGTTTACTGGTGGAACTTATAATGAGGTATGGGCTACAATTGTTGTAGGTACTCCGCTATTGATCCAACAACAATTCGCGGTACACAGGTGACAAATTGGCGGTCCTTTTTCCGTTAAAGAATCATACATATTTGGTAATATTGATGATTAATTGTTGTTGTAAATATTGGCTTTGCCGCAGAAAATGAGAGATCATACCTTCATAGGACACTCATCGAGAGGTGTTCGGCAATTTGTCAATTCTAGAATATTGACTAGCTGAGGGTCGCACTGCGCAAACATTTTTCTGGTCTCTTCGAGATGAGGCGATTCTTGCCCCACGATAAGTAACACAGGACAACGAAAGTTACGTTCTTTGACGCGGTCGAGGCTATTGGTGGGTCGTTGAAGTCGGAGGGAAGGCCTTTTGCCATAGCTCTCCATCCAGTCAGCAAGATTCTTTGGATTCTGAGCGAAAATTCGGATATCAAATGTGCTGATAAGGTGCGACAGCCTTATTTCGTCTCGTCCACAATGATACCAGCGTAAGTACTCTTGCACACCACGACTGAAACCGTCAGTTCTCATCAGAGCTGCACACCCCTGCATATATGCGTAATCTGTCCAGGTTGCCGGCTCTGCACTTGCATTAATGAGCACAAGGTTCGACACCAGCTCAGGATTAGCGAGTGCTAATAGACTAAGAATGTATGCTCCAGCTCCATAGCCCAGTCCGATAAAATTCTCAATACGGTACTCTGCTAAAACAAATTCAAAGCCTGAGACGAGCTCCAATATTGTCGGGTATGTTTTTTGATTTACTACGAGGGTTTCAGCTCCACTCTCCTGGCCTGGCATATCTATATGAAAGACACAGACGTTGCAAGTTAAGTTATAAACTTCAGGGTTTTTAAAGAATGAATTAAAGTTACTATCGTGATTAAGGCCAATGTCATGAACTGTAACCAAAGCTGAAAGTCGTGGATCTCCGACGGAGGTTACAGTGAACACGCCATAGGGAGTATCGATCCTTCGCACCTGTAATACAGCATAATTTCAAACATTTTAGTTTTCCTTACAGTTGAAATAGGACTACTTCTCCTCAAAAATATCAAATAAAAATTGTATAATACAAATGAAAATAATAACAGGTAAAACCTGCTCTAGCTGCTTCTTCTGCTCATTATCCGATAATTTACACAGTATTATCCCACTGGCTCTTTATCTGCACAGAATCGCGACCCGTATGTTAATATGATTCTTTGATTGGTGAATTTAGGTAGCAGAATCCATTTTGAATCCAATAAATGTAAACAGAAGCTCGTTTTTGGTTCTTTCTTAATGCTTTTAAAATGATTGGCTAAATTACCTAGGGTAAATGCATGATATTGGATTATCTATTTAATTTTAAGTTGTAAATCACGTATCAAGTTTACACTATGATCGTATATTACGCTTATATAAAATAAATATGATTAAAAAATTGTGTTACCACAAGCGTAGTTCGACATCAGGACCAAACATGAAAGTCTGATTATCATACCTCTTCATTGTAACCGGCTATGGAGATATCAGCAAACTGCGATATAAAATTTTTTTCTGTATTATAGTCCATAATGATTGAAATTCGTTATGGAATAAAGGTAGGATCAGTTAAATCCCAAAAACACCAAGGGTGGCAAATAGATTCAAATTTACGAAAACTTCACATGAACATATTTTATAGAATGTCGAGTTTCTTGTTTTGTTTTGTTTTACGCACATAATAAGGCTCTTTTCGGCTGGTTGGAAACCACAGGAATGTGAGTACGTATCTCCCATATCTACCAGCAACGAAAAAGGAGAAGGAGCATGAAGCAGGTTTACCAGCACCGTATTCAGCACATCGAACAAAGTGACTTAATGAGCATATCTTGAATTGTACAATTGCTAGCGAATGTACAATTGTGAATAATATTTTGACGTGTTCGATACGTGTATGTCTTGCAGAAAACCTTTCAAACTTTAGAGAGTATAGTAGATCGCATTGGATAAATAAGAAATTCAAATGGATAACAGAATTTATTGATATATTGTACTGTAACAGAGAAACTAAGCCTCGTTTTTCAGAAGCAAATCTATTGGTTCGAATACGGCAAGAATAAAGCAATCAGTAATACATGTACGATACACGAGTCAAGTAATGTAAGATCTTATGAAACTATTAACACTCCGTTTGAAGAACAACGATAACTTGGTCCTTGTTATGCAGGGGGAGCTCTCATCAGCAGAATTAGGACTACCGTGAAAAAGCCTGAAATTTCAACAACAGATCTAGAAAAAGTATATATAGATAATACACAAAATATGCATTTTATCAGACGCTTTTATGAACATTTTTAAGGTTCGTACATGTGGTGCTTGTATCCGTTTTATTAATACGGCTCTAGACATATGTCACGTTTGTCACACTGTTATAGCATCACACTAAAATTTCCTTCACAATATTGTATAGTTGTCTTTTACAGTAAATTGTAAGTGCTCCGTGTTCTTCATATTTGCCAAGCGTCTATTGTGGCATTATGTTTCGAAAGTTGGTCCCCACTTTTCTACAATACTCTTTTGGATGGCGTTTTATACAAAATTCTAAAAACTAAGTTATTCTTCATGCATTTACTTTCCTATATGTACAACTTGCACGGTCAAATATATTCCATTTATATTTGCACCTTTTGCAGCAGCTTCAATTCTTCTATTCATTCAGATCGTATGTTTTTATGTTTCCCATACTACTTAGCGTCGATTTTCGTGTTAAAAATGGTCTTGTTGAACACGCCAACCGAGCTAAGTCACGTTTTACGGCCATCTTTATTTGTTATTTATGTAAAAAAAAGTGACTAAAAAAGTCACCGATGGAAATTTTCGAAAATAGATATATAATTCTAAAATATTATTTTTCAAACACTTTAGTTCACACATCGAAGCATAATTGCTTAAAGCCAGCGTCTGGCTGCGAATATTGGAGAGATCTAATTTTGACTTCAAGAATGCAAAATAGGCTTTCTTGCTTGGATAAGTTACCAAATGTCTGAAAGATAAGAGCTTATCGTGGCATTAAAACGATGTAATACCATTATTACAGATAACGCAAAAAAGCAGCGTTGTTGAAGATATCTCTTTATCGGTAGAGAATCAAGCAGTGTCGCCCGAGCTCACCAGTCTGATTTCGACTAAAGTATCTTACCCATGTTTAGTTATTTCAGACAACAGTACATAAAAAAATTAAACTAACCAACTACTCAACAGGCTTGCAGTGCAATAAATCGACGGCCATCTAGAAAAGGTAAGTTTTGTGTCAGAATTAATAATTCCTTCGACGGCTACAGAGCATACCTATTACGGATCCTCCAGAGCGTCCACCTAGAGCCAATTTTCTTGTATATTTCTTTGTTTCATATTTTACGAGTATGAGACTCAAAACGAATAAATTTATGCAAAGATGACTCCAAATCCGGAGACTTGAACACTGAGGCTGAAGGATTTGTATTACAACGCGCATTGATCGGGTGTCTGACAGGTGCCGAGAGAGCTACATGTTTTTGTCCGTTCCTAAATACACAGCTTTTGTCCGTGAAGAACCACTAAGAATATGAGTTTAATGGTGCATTGACACAAGTTAAGCACATTGGAGATCGTGTGGCTTTGCTATTTGATTTTATGTTCGTGTCACCCAAGAAATAAATCCGCAACGCTAATTTAAAATAAAATATCCTGTTGTTTCAAAATAAAAATTAAAATTCTGGAATAAAATTTTGTAATTGTTTTGTTGTACCAAACTTATGCAAATTTCGGCGATCTCATCTGGAAAGAGATGTTGAAGCAACTTCGCAAAATGTCTCATCACTGCAATGATGACAAAATGACAATACAACCTGCACTATAAGGCTAAATTTTGACATACAAGCGGTGCAATCCGAAAAACATCCAGAGGGTTTAGTTGGGTCCGAAGGGCCGTTTTGCTTACGTTTCTGATACATGAACTGCTCTGAATTCTACAACCATTGATAATGTACTAGATTATGCATCTTCCAATTGCATGCTGTCCCAATTGGCATTACTTTACAATGACACAATGCCGATATTATGTATTACTCTAGCATACATGATCACAACCGCGTGATAATGGTAAATGCGGAAAATACAACCTCTCATAATTCATGTGTTATCATCAACTGACTATAGCTCTATAAAAATAATTCACTAGTCGCTAACACTGTTCAGCTCTTTTATGTACTGAAAACTTAAGCTTCTAAGGATCAGGCTTTGAGTAAACCACCAGCATATTAAGAATTTTACAACCAAATAGATAGCCTCCTATAATAATTAAAAATATATTTTTTTTTTGACCACACACGACCTATTTCCGAAAATTGTGAGATTAAAAATATGTCATGACTATACCACATACTTGCCCTAACTTGGGAGTGTCGGTCTCCATTGATGACACTTGGAAGACCTTCCGCTTTGAACTAGGATTAGCTAGTTGACAACCTGCTGAATAATACGTTAGAATGTGAATTATTATTTGTACTATATGCTTGGAACACGTTTTTTGTAGATATTTAGGACAGTCGGCAATGGTGGTTTACACTTTCGCCTCAAACGCCAATACCAAACAGTTATTATACTTTGTGTGCCTGCGTAGATAAAAATTGGTTTTTCTACACAAGCCCCTTTAGTGTCATCTCTGTAGATAACGACTGACTTCTATTTTGCACATAGTGAACCCAATTATAGTGTGGGAGTCTGTCCATATTACAATAGGTATCTTTTGTCCCATGGGCCTCAGTAGCCGGAGTTCCTGTTCTTGCTGGATGGGGCCCGCTTTTGCTTTTCATAGGGCTGGAGGGGGCTCGTTGAAAGAGGATCGCGCTAACAGATACTTGTATTGTACTATGAAGGGTTCTATGGGAACCTTGCTGTGCAGTGGACGTCAATCCCATAATTAGCATGGCTGGCCTACACTCGGATGTGGCAGTAATACTTGAATCGGCACGGACACGTGCCACCATGAAGGGGCGGCAGTGGCTTCAGTCGATTTATTTCATTAACTAATCGTCCCTCATGAACGCCCTCACCAAAATCCTACCTCGGCAGTATTAGGTAAGTACGTAGATATACGCTGGTCATATATCGAAGCCCACAGGGCATGTTATGGCGGATCATGCCTTAGAATTGGTAAAAGCGAGAGTTGTCCATAGAAACGATCGGTAGACCGGGGTCTTCTGCTCCGGTTAGTTTCGACTCTTGATGATTACGCCGACTACTGCTATTTCACCGGCAAGTGAGCATCATTCCCTGCAGAAATGAATTCGACGATTTGTGGCCACGGCGTTGGTAACATATAATGTCAGGTCTTTATGACAAACTCTATAGCAATGAAAAACAGTGCGGTATGGTAATGAGGACATCACTTGATTTGGACGGTTACCGTTAAGCCTTACGAACAGTGTCACGGACGGACCACGATGAGCAGCTACAGGCCCTGGTCAGCTTTAACCTATAAAAACAATTATTCCCGTATGACGAAAGTTTAATAACACAGTGTTAAAAACAAAAAATTCCTCCCATTATCTCGTTTTTATGAACGTTTTTTATGATATGACATATAATAGACGTTACACCAAATTAATCGCCAGTGACCTAAAAACATGCTGCCGTCCGGTACACAGCACTGCTATTTTTTTTCGTATAAACTATCAAGAACTTTTTGTGTCTGCTGTCTATGTCATGCTGACAACATGTGAATTCAATTTCAATGTATGTAGATATGACGTTTTATCTCTCTTTTACAGCCCGCTTACAAATCGTGATCCCGTTCGCGTGAAATATAATATCTCTTTTCGATTTCAATTTTCTTATTACCGTACAGTACGCCCCGCATGCTAGCTTTGCAGTACGATATTCATTATACTGCGTAGCATTTATCACAAAGTATTTTTTACCTTTATTAGTATTAGACCCGAGGAAGGGCCACCTAAAGTAAATAGCATAGTGTAGCACACCCAAATATATACATTCTGTGAAGAATTAAAATACTTAAGCCATTGTTTAAACTGGTAGATTATATACAAGTATGTACCAATCGTTTATTGAATTACTCATTTCTCAATTTACGGGTTTCGTCTGTGAAACTATTTGATTTAGCCGCTCAGTTTTAGCCACTCTATGAGCTGTCACCGTTCACTTGCTCCGTAAAGGATTTTCTCCGCAATTTCAAAGCTTTATCAACCCCAAACATTTCGTTATACCTCTGTATTGGAATTATCATATTGCGTATCATATTGTGTGTCTTCTCCGGTCGCAAGACGTTACCCAAGCATCAACGAGATATCGCCTCAGCCTCAACTTGAATTGGATATAACCACTCGATAGACCTGAGGGTTCGCGCAATTTTAGGTCGTCAAAGTAATGTTTGTACTGATGATCTGAGCAAACTATACCCTTTATGATAAGTCTTGAAATAGTAAAGAAAAAAGGATACAAGATTTAGTTGAAGATCCCTTCCCCTTATTCAAGATAGGATCCAGCTGAGGGACAAGCTCCTTCAGAACCGAAGGTGTCATTTACGGAAGCTTTGATCACTCAAATAGTCTCGCATCCATTTAACAGAGCGGCAGTCGATTCCAATTGCGGTAAACTTTCCAATTAGGAGGTAGTTTTAATTAGATCAAACTTCATCGATTGTACCTTTGTGCAGGAGCTGTATAGTATATTACTTTGTAGAGAGCACTAGTCAAATACTTTTTTATTTACGGGAAAGAAATGATACTATCTACTCGCAAACTATGTATGCTGTCTATGCTAAGTTCCAGCCGAGAGTCTTGCATTCAAGGAACGCCGCAGTTCAGCGTCCAAAATTGTAAGTTAAACAGTTGACCAATACTCCTTTTGATATTTTATAATGCTTTCATCTTATCGGCCATAGATAGTCTGAATAGGAGCTGATATTCATTACTTGAATACGTGCATCGAAACGTAATAACGGTGCGGTGGTGTCCAATTTGTGCTGAATTAAACGATCAGGTGAGAGACCGTGTCATCGTGGACTAGTTGCGGGTTCCTACAACTGCTGCTACAGTGTCTACATTAAAAATTAGCGCCTGTATTTTCTATATTTTCCTATGTTTCCTACTTTTCCATTTCTTTTTGTAATGGTTAATGGAAACACCTGTCCGTACACAAGTGGCACCGCAAGGTAGCTGTCCCAACGGGTCAGCAGCGTAATGCCTGTGCCAACGAAAACCACTTTGGGCCTGCCTAGCGCATATATATATATATATATATATATACATATATACATATATATATATATATGCACAAGGCAGCTTAACGCAGCAATATATATATATATATATATATATAGCCGTTGGAGACCAGTTGGGACGAACTCATGGAACCTATGGATAAATATCTTTTTAAAATTCTCTGGGAGGCCTATTTTAATGCGTACAATCGATTTGCAATGGTCACCAGAATGTGTATTCATTTTTTATAGAAGGACTAGTTATTTATGCCGTCCTCGAGTTGCTTAAAATGAACATCTACTATTAATTCGATCCAATATAACAAAAAAATATAAAGAAGTTTGTTACTGCGGTACATTACAGTGGCTTGCAATTATTTTCTTCATTTTTAGTATACAAATATCTACTCTATACATCTTTGAAGCCTTTCACTACACGCGCAACGTCACAGCGCTTTGAGCGTTGCTATAATTTTGTTTAATTAAAAATTTACAAATACCAGGGTAGAGAGACATTTGCCTCTTCTACAACTTGCATTAAAAATACATAAGAGACATAATGTTATAGATATCTTTTATATTCTCCGCAGGAATGGACAGACAAGCAGCAGTTCCTATGATATACGTTTAGAAAACTTAGCGACAAATATGGTTGAATTTTGTTCGTTTGATGGCCATAGCTTTCGATCGAACAATTATTATTATTGCTTTCAGCAACTGTTACTGCCATATTTAATTACAGTGATTATAGTAATCGGGATCATTGGCATTCCGATGGCGGTAATCAATTTCCGGCAAAGCAAAGATCTAAAAATTCGAGTACCTGTCTGTATTAACTGCATCAAGCACTCGTGATAAATAGCTTGAATAGAAGACTAGAGAGGCGTAATACACTTATTGGATTTTTATCTAGTTGAACGGTCATCATACAGGTCATGACCATATTTAGGATATGGTAAACGAGCATATAATAAGTGGTGTAAACCCATATTAGACAGCTCGCCAATACAGTAAATTAATTATTTGGAAATTGTGCACAGCTTAATTATAATGTGTAATAGCGTCTGTAGGTGTGCTTGCACTTATGATAGAATGTGTTCAAGTGTTCGTCTTGACTATGCTGTTGTGCTGGCACCGCTGCCTCTATTCGAGCCTAGGGCCACAACGTTTATTTTGACAAAGCTGAGTCCACGCCGTAACACATTTGTTATAATGCAATATTGAGAGATGTTTGTCGAAAGGTTCCGACGATATAGTTGGTGTACGATACTACTCGTGATGATGGTTTCGATTCCTTATGCATTTATGACAGCTTACCGAAGTAGCTGTTTGTCTAATGGTGAGCGCATTCAGCAGCTTAGCGACCGCAGTATGTATTAACGGCAATACCAGACTAAACTAGACGCGCCAAACAAGATACCCAAAATTAATTAATAAATTTTTAGAACAAGCTAGCAAGCAATAATGTCGCGATCACGACAAGGTTAAAGCCAACGATAAAAAATAATGTTTGATGCAGAACATATAAACAAGATGGAAAAAGGCTCTAGGTACCCATTTTAAGAATATTGAAGCACTTTACGTAAACTGGAACTTTGTGCTAAAACAGACCGTATAAAGTATTCAGCTCATATTATGCAACCAAATTTAATTCTTTTTTACATCAAGCGACGATCGCCTTAAGTATATTTAGAAAAAAATATAGAATGAAAAAAACTCTCGATTGTGAGTGACAAGTTGTGACAACGCACAATGAGTCATGCCGTTGCCTTATTTTACAAAAAAGCTCTAATAGTTTTACAGTACATTACCACTATATAAAAGACATGATTTTTTTATTCTCTTCGTGCTGATAATGAAAGGTATGAATTGTTTTCTATTGCCAACAGAAGAGTGAGGACTTTCTCAATGCAAACAGAAAATGAGGCACACATTCAATACTGACAGAAACAACCTTAAATAAAAATAAATTAAAGTAACGCGTTTAAAACGCTATGTGTACTAGAAACTGTCATAGGCCAAAAGCATATGCAAACTTACATCCAAACAAGATGATGAACGCGGACATTTTCTTTTTAAACTGGCAGAACACACAGTCAAATAATTATTTGTTAATTTTTTCCGTTGTTTAATAAAAATAATCAATGATGCAAGGTAATTGACCTATTGGTAAGAAAAAGACTAAATAGAAACTTTCAGTAAGATACAATTGTCACTACTAGTGACATTTATTAGATCTGTTTTGGACATCTTCGATACTCCGCGTTGCAGTGTTATCGCGTCATTCTACACACTGGAAGATACACAAAACTACAGGTGAAACAAACCGAATAAGCTATCTCGTGACAAATTAATTCGTTTTAAAATTTGTTTATGAAGCACAACATGTTACATTACACGTACGCGGTTGAAAATAAATATACGGTCTTTTTTAAATGAAGAAACCTATTTTTGCAAGCAACATAAGTGACTAAAGTTGTTACTGGCGTAAACAAGAGTGTCATACAATTTCTTTACCTAGACACATCAAATACAAAGATGAACGAGGAATCGATTTATAACCTGCAAATCATGCTGTTATAAAAAAATGTGTTCGGAAGTATTTTGGGAGCATGACCGTCTTCGTTTCTGGTTAATTTCTATTTCCATGTGTAAAGACGAACATTGTAAAAGTAAAAGTGGGTGTTGTGTCTAATGTGAATAGTAGATACTGAATCTTTGCTAATCCAGAACCTGGTAGTTAAGTGATGGTAGAAGCTGACAGCAGCAAGAAAAACAGCTGCTGGTGCTGCTGCTTCTACTTGCGGACATATCGACCCTATCCTCCATTATGTTGCCCCTAAAACGCTCCCGTCGATGGACGCCACCCTATAGTCTCCCCGTACTCATTCCCATAGCTGCCTCGTACAATCCTCACGCACCCTGCTAGAATAACTGGCGGCACATGGGTTGTTCCCCAGGCAATTTTAGCCCACACTGAAAGAGCGCACGCATACCCGTCTGTCCTCCGAGCGAAGGTCTGAAGTGATGGTGGTAGGTCATATGGGTTGCCTTATAATATTTCTTCTCATTTCAACGTTCCTTTGCTAACACAGCTGCATGACATGTCCATATCGATAGCGCGTGTGACGAGGAAGCTTATGGGATTAATAAAGCGGTAAACATGATGCATTGAGGTAATATAACTGTTGTAAGTAGAGTTGAATTGTAACTGTTCAGATCTTTTAGCATTTTTAGGTGTGAAGCTTTTTTTATTTCAAACGGTAATGGTTTCCAAACAAAGCCAAATAAGGGTAATAGAAAGGCCCAAGGGAGAATGATAAACAAAGAAAAACTATTTAGTAACAAATAGAAATTAAACAGAAAATTGTAGGAAAATATACACAAAAACATTTTGTGATAGAAAAGTTGTAAAATATTTAATAAATTGGGCGCTGCTTATATAGTAGCGGCGTACAATGTCCCCAATTGCCGTATACATTAGATTATAATCACAATAAACAAATTGAGCCCATACATATAAGAGGAGAGAGCTCATGAAGCAAGTGACAAACTGAGTGAAAAACGTGTGTTGTTGAGAGGGCTATGATGCGAAAATGGAGGCATCAATGCTATAGAACTTTGCATAGTTGTGGAGTAAAATCAAAGGAAGCTTGAACGTGCGGAGGCCTGTAGAAGGCTGCCGCTTAGACTAGTACTGCCCTTTGATGGAATTGCGAAGACGAATGGCCCGCCATCCCCATATCAAATGCCCATGCTGACCGTTCTGTTTTCTGTACTGCTTCCATAATATGGCTAGTCCTCTATGCCATGAGTACAGACGATTGCATTTGAAATTCAGAAATACCTTGTTTGAGATATATCTGCGACTAACGAATGGGGATAAAAGAAATGCTAACATGTTCCTAACATGCTGTAGTAGCACGTAGTGTCTTTTTCCATTATTATGATTCGTCTCCTACAGGAGATATGATCAGAGAGGCGACTTGCAAGCGACAAATCTCTCGAGGACAACAATTGTGCTAATGTTGATGATAATTTTGATAACAATGAAAGCGAAAAAGAAATAGTGTGAATTTCTTGAGTATAAGAAAGGTGTATTTGATTGACGGCACCTGAGGTGATACTTTCGGAAGTAGTAGAGGTAATTTTGTGTAAAACTACAATTTTGCAAATTGTTTAGATCAAGCTAAATTATTAAATATAGAAAAAAATAAAGATTGTGCTACCAGTAATAAGAGTGGCAGCTCGAGCAAAAACATGAGCTCAAATGGGTCCCGTCACGCATGCCGTACCACTCACGTCACGAGTTTTCAAGCCGTCGATGACTTCATCATTTGGTTCCGTCGTAAAAGCGACGTCAATATAGAACGAAATTTGGCGTTTGTTACTTAACATAACACAGCATTAACTATGTTGTAAGTTGAATCGGATCGATTTTGTCATCAGATATTGTTCTACTCCTATCCACCTTCCATGTTTCAGCCCCTTCCTTGATTGCGAACCCGTTTCTTCGTTCCGTCTGCTCCTGGCGTACAAGTTGTACCTGATTTGTGTGTCTGATGGCTGACCACTCAATCGGTACCCTGACCTGATCCGCAAATGCTCCGAATCAGCCTGACTCGATTTGAACAAATTCTCCCGACAGGGCTTTTAGAAGATGGGACTATTTGGGTGGCAAGATTAATGTAGGCGATAAGGTTGCTCTAGAAAACAAAATCGGGTAAGCGTACAAATCTATACCTTTACCTACAAAAACAAAACACTCTGAGAAACTCCAACAATCTTGGCATTATCAACTGCTGACTTATGCATCGCGAAAGATCAAAACATTATAAATAAAAAGTGTCCACTGGTATATTGTATTATATTATTAAGAATTTCCTGCTTAAAAAGTGAAGTCCTTGTCGCTCTCATCCAGCTGGCTAACCATGGAATTTTGATTACCTTTTGTGTGCAATTAAACAGAGTAGAAATCACAAAGGCGTACATCTACATTTACAAATTGGCTGGCGCTAAAATAATATTTTATCTAAATATAGTACCTCCTGGGCAACGCACATATACTATAATACAGAACAACGTAATATAGCAAGTACATTACCATTAATCATTTGAATAGCTTATATTGCCTTAGGCTCACCTTGCCACAGTTATTTGAAGCTATTTGACTTTTGGTTGCTGATGACCCTAGGCAGCTTGTGTTTTTGCAAATAAATCAACTCAACTCATAAGGTCAACTCATAGACTGATCCGTAAGCGGAAGGGGTAAGGAAAACTATTTTGTAAAAAACATTTTATGAAACCGCTATATCCGACCTGGTACATTGTCTCAATAAGAATTGCATCTACATACGACATGTATGATCAACTTACAATTTTTACTTGCAGAGCGTTGACTAGCTAACAGGGGTCGTTAAACGTCTTATTATGTCGCGGCTCTGAAACTGGGACCTTTGTTATAAAATCGCCTCTATTTTTAAATAATTTATTGCCATGTTAGTCTACGGATATATCGAAAAAGACCACAAATAAATAAGAATATTGTTTGGTGCATGACAATACATAAGCGTTATTGGTGCACCTACTGCCGTATACTCATCTCAGGAGTAGCAGCGGCCTCAAAAAATGCAAAACAAGCGTACAGCTGAAAATAATCTATATATTATTTAAAGCTGACCATCAGCCAACATTTAACGTCCACGGTAACAGTTTTTGCATTACTTCCTATGACGGGCCCCGTATAAATGTAAATGTGCACCGGCGAGGATCGAACCCGGGCACCTACGTGTCTCCTCCAGTCGCGAGACGCATACGAATGCACCAACCCACCGAGCTCGACAGCTGAAAATAATTTATAGCGGGTAAGTGCAATTTGGGACGAATATAAAAATCTTACGTTCTCATCACCGGGACTCTCTCGAAATTGTTTTATTAGGAGGATTTTTCCGTCCAAATATACTTACTGCTTGCTAATTGCGCACATGTTTGGGGTAATTACCAGTACCGACTATTCTCCACGTCAATGAAGGATGATTGAGTGTTCCCAACTGTGTTTCTGTGGCATATCGTTGGTAGTGTTATTGAGCACGTATGTAGAGAACAAAAGGGCCGGACTATACGGTTTTCGTTAATTGTAGCGTAGTCATGGTAAATTCCAATTTTTGTTGCGCGCCAATTCAGTAGCCGAGTGCTTCTCAGAGTTCGTGCACGTCGAAAAGTAGCCGAATTCAGATTTAATGCAGATATACGGGACGTATTTTTACCAAGACGCTACATTTGCGTTATCACCAACGAAGCTGGCGTTGGTCGAACGACGCTAGATCTGTGAACGGAAACTGTGGCACATCAGCGTGCGCCCTCACCAGATGTCCGGTGGCTTTATAGCTTCGACAGTACGTAAATGCAACTGTTGTAAATACCCAGTAATATTAACACACATACGCAGACACTGGTCTAAACAGTCCCTACAAAAAGAAACATCTGATACAAGAGAAGTTTAGCCGTGTGACGCAGCAAGGCGAAACGGTCTGGTCGTCCGTGGTAGTTGACTCCGTCTCGGCTCCACGTTGGTTTCTTCCCAGATCGACTGGTGAACGGCCCCGCACGGGATGATGGACGGGAAACTAATTGTCCTCTGAATCCATGCACGCCTAGGGCCAACTGCCGAATAGTGCCGAAAGCACTGAGGTACAGTCGGTGGTTCCACGGATCGGCAAGTCTGCGGGAAACTGTAGCACGTGGTTTGACTACATTGTAGACTGCTGGGCAGACGCAAAATGGGCGGAATACATTTTTCTCCGAGGGAAGTAATCCTCCATCTCAAAGGACTATTGGCCTGAGAAAAGGCCTGAAGCTGCCGCACTATATTGTAATATTATTATAGCATTGTATTGTATGCAGCTTTCACTCACCTATTTTACGCATATTTGGCCTGAACATTCTGCTATTGAAAAAGTGCACCATCCTCACCGAAAGACATACTTCACGATTAAGCTAAAAGTAAAATCCAATTTGTACACAGTCCAGTTGGTATAAAAGTGATTGATTTGTCGAAATTCAACGTTAATATATACAGAGCGGTGAGATCATACGACTGCGGTTAGGGATCATTGAGAACGGCGTAAAAGAAAAGCACATTCGACTCTTGGAACAGTGAGGTCGCTAATTTCGGTTTTCAAAAATCTGAATTCTCTCGGCTACAAAGTACGAAATAAGTTTAAAACTTTCAGTTTCCAAACTTGACATTTATGATAATTCACGCATTTCGACGACGTATCCTGACGAAGTTCATTTGTTAGACGGGCTTTTCGAGATTCCTCACTATTTTTATTTTTTGCAACATTTGTTATTACTTATAACAGCTCTTTTAGATCTTCATAAAATATAAGCAATTTAGATATCTAAGTTTTTTAATCTTTTAAGGAATATATTCTTTAAAAGCACCTTCCACCATTTTGCATTTTGATCTTTTTTAACCAAACAATCTTAAACTGTAATAATCCTGAGACCTTTTTCTTATAGAGCTCCATAATCTTTTGTAAAACTAAAAAGTATACTATAGCATAATGCAATATGCAATGCTGAAGTTTCATCTCTAAGCTGTATTTATTATTTAGTAACCGCCAAATCTAAATACATAACAACAGCGTGTAGGTTCTCTTGCAAAGCGCTCTTAGTACCTATACTATTTGAGGATATACAATATAAGAAACATGCCCGACTCAAATTCCTTTTTATGTAAGTCAAAAGTAAATTGATATCTCTTTCTTCTTCAAGCTTCAAAAGCGGCTACTGAAGCGGATTGTCAAAAACAAGGTAAACATCTTAGGTTAGAGCGTGATACAAGTGCCCCAAAAACTTATAAACCATAGATAGCGTGCTATAGATTAAGTGAAAATTATCTTGTTGGGGAGAGTTACTAAGCACTCAACGCTGTAATCCATGAAGCTCACTTCAGAACTTTTAATCTTGTAATTAAGTTCTATACGTTTAAATACGTTTCTTGCCATACAAAGCTTATTTTGGCCCGTGAACCGTTACCGCTATATTTATATTTCACAATTAGACAATTCTTACTTTGATGTGTCGCCTCAACGGGTTAAACAGCGCCGATTTTTATTTTATCAGGATTCGCTTAGAGTCTTCTTAGCGACTTAGAAAAGACTCTAAGATCTTAGAGTCACTTTTCAATTTTTAGCAAGGTTGTAAGGATGTTCTCCACCGTTTTCATTTAGCAACGCGTTATGCGTGATTTGACTTTATCATATAACAGTACCTATAGTTAGCTTCATATTCGTAAAATTTAGTATAGAGTTTGACCGACAACTTGGTTTCTTGTCCACCGAAAAATACCTGCGCACTATATGGGCTTGATTGATAATAGGCAGCACTGTATGAACCTTTTGAAGGCATGTAGCACATACTAAACATTCATGTTCAACATTCATTAATCATTGGGTAGCATGGCCCCGCTTAGGGCGTCGGCAAGAATGACTAAATGCTTTAGTGGACCATGTTCTGGTCACCCTCCAGTGTTCTTCCTAGAGTCATCTTTCAACCAATTATTAGAATCAAGACAAGAAGAATGTAGTTAACAAGTTGAGGCCAAATTTATATTTTTCCAAGGTTTTGCTAGAGACTTTAATTTCGGGATGAAATCTAAAGGATAAATTAAAGACATCAGCGGAAATAAGCACTAACTGTCTTCTCTGGTGTCCTGTCGTTAAAAATAATTAGCATGAGAAAATAGAACCTGAAATACATTAGATTTTTGGCGTCGTTTTCGATAGAAAATTACCGTATGCGGTTAGCTCAAAAAGGGCTAATCCAAACTCTAAAACTTCCACTCACAACAAAAGAAGAAAGTTGAGAAAATCCATTAACAAAGAACCATTGTTTTACCTTATATCTCTTTTGAAATCACAAGATGGGACTCCTAAAAAGCTAAATAGTGATATGATGCTTCTCTTACACATATAAAATTTCCTTATGTGGATAATCTTCCTATATCTGCTAAAGCACTTATTTGCCCGGTAATAAAATGCGATATTATTATACTTTCAATAAATTCTTCCAATAAGGGCTTATGGTGCGCCCAACCAACTCAGCCAACACTTTATGTTAAGATTAATAGAGAACACTATGACGTATATACCAACACATTTAAGACACACACATCCTTCAGGGCGTTATCAAGAAAAAAGTGGGGTGGTTGAAACGTTTACCATAGCTGGTCATTATCATCTGCCTAAGTTATATTAATAATGTGCCTTCCACAAATCTTTCCGTGTTTTTGAGCATAGTTTTTCGTACGAAAACCTTACAAAGGTTCTCTGACTCTGCATACAGGTTGGACCATATTGAAGCCCTTAACCAAAGTGGACATTATTGATTTTTGTTTTCATAAATCTTATGAGATACATAGAATAGATGCGTTGCCATACAGCGACGTTGACCCATCTCGAGTTGTGGTCCCTGTCATCTGAGCCATGGGCGCAACTGTTAAATCGAAACAATGGTGTTATTTCTGGAAATGGGAATATAGGAACAAAAAAAGGGTTTAACAAAATTCGTTAGATCTTGCTGGTAATGCACCTTCAACGTATACAAGGGCACGACATTATCCGATCTTCCAAGATGGCTGTGTTTCCACAATAATTTTAGCAAAATTTGAATTATCACAAAGATCCTAAAAGCTATTTATTTTGACAAGGGATGCCTATATTTTTTATTTAATTTGAATGGCGACTTCCAGTTCAGTCGAGCTGATGCGTAAATGGTCCTTAAATTTGCAGTCACTATAAAAAGCTCACTCTAAAGCAATCTTACGCTTGTCTCCTCAAAGATAATTCAATGGAATATTAATCAATAGAATATTCAACCAAATATTCTAGTCGTACCTCTAATTTATACCTTTAATTCGCCAACACTTGAGGATAGTTTTCCCTTATTCCAAAAGCCCATGTAGCCTTTTTGCACAAAGAAAAAGATACTGCGCAGTATCCACGTTGCCGGGACTGACACCGAGAGACGTCATTTATTGTTGAACTACGTGAAGTTTGTGCTACGCAAAAATAACGGTGCCTGAAGAAAAGTTCTTTGTTCTCCAATAGCAAGTATTGCTTTTGGCGCAGAAATTTGACCAGTCTTGCGCTAGTATGACAAATGACGTACCTACATATTTTTAGGGGGTAACGTAACGCTAGGCGTTTGTCTTGATGTACGTAATGATATTCGTCAAAGCTCTCAATTACATGTCTTATAATGTCCTTATGCGTCACCTTCAGGCCACGGCGTTCGAGAAGTGGATATCAAATGGCTTAGGTCATATCGCTCCGGATGGTATATTAAAATTGTGATTTCTTCACTCGCTAGGCTTTAAAATAAGTATCCCAAAAATGTCGTGTTCGTCGCATGCCAAGTCTTATTTATGCCAGTCATCTTCTATAGTATTTTCTTTTAAGGCTGCACATACGAACGTCATACAGAAGCTTTAGGCTATTTAATGAGGCTCTTGAGACGATCATCGGTTTTTCTAGGAGCAGATTCGCCCGCCAGTCTTCAAGCAATATAACATCTCGACTATCAGAGGCCTAGCGCACCTACTGAATTCTACGCTTATATTTAACCACAATAAGGAACCATTGTAGCATAGCTTTATTGATGCAATGCCTGCACAGGAACCGGGTACAATTTTCGCTCTACCCGTACAGGCTTATTAAATGCCTACAGAGTAAATTCGGATTTTCCTAGGCAAAGCCCCAGTACTAAATTTCTAGAGATTCAGATGCACTAGAAATTAACGTAAAAACAAGGATGTGTACTACTTCTTTACAAGAAAACAGAATTCTACAATGCTTATTCTACTGTAAATTAATTTAAGTTTGGTGTAATTTACGTTGTGTATCAATACTAGTTAGTGTCCATTTGTGCAACTCCTCAGGCTCATATAGTGTTTAGTACTTCTTAAACGGTAAAATTCCGTACTCTGTTATGTACAATGCTTATATTGTGGCATTTCGCCATGCGATTAATGCATTGGATAGTGCACACATCCTGAAGCTAATGGAATGTGTTAAAAAGGCAAAAATATAAATAAAAAGTTAAGTTCCATCATCGTACCTATAAAAAAAGTTATGATCTTTCATGAGCTCCTTTCTGTCATCCTGCAAAAAACAATCCAATAGCTCAGACTATAAAAGAGTGTGTTAGATAACGTAAAATCTCTAGCAATCGGAAAACCAAAATACTTTTGCCCAGAACACCATCCTATTTCTTCCAGCCAAATTTAATCGAAATTAGAGAGCATTATCATCACGCACATTTAAAACATTGTGCATCAGACACAATAACATTATCAGCATTTTTTTGCATAAGTACTAAACTTTTTTCTAAGAATAAACACCAAAAAAGATTACTGTATATCCGTGGACCATAAAAGCATATGAACAAGTTGAAAATGTCTATTCTGTTATTATTCCTATAAAATTTATTTGTTTATAAAGTTTTTTTTGGAACTCAATCCTTAATTCACAACTTATTTTCAGGTGTACTGACTACGTTGAAGAGATTTATGAAATGTATGGAAACTAGCTAATATTTTACCTAATCAGTAAATTGGTAAGGATGTAGTGCGCATTCGCCTAGCAAATAAAAACAGTAATCGTAGGTTGTAAAATGCAATCAATACGTGTTGAATGGATGCTACATCTGTTGTATCTGTGCCGGCTATTATGTAAGTGGACCGTCCATCAGCCTACAGTAAATCTCAGTATAACCTCACTATTATCATTGATCTTTAATACAGTATCATGCATCTTCAGGCTTGATGCCATCAATCACAGGTACAAGCGGATCAATCTTTCCCATCAGTCCGTCAGGCACCCGAACGAACAGAACAAGCAGCATCACCATGTTATAGCGCTTATAAAGCATCACCTATCTTTTAGGGGTTGTCTCTGCGACGCACATGGTAGCTCCCCCTGTGCTTGTCTTAGGAACTAATGCCGCTAACATTACAAAATAAGCTCAAAATCATCCATTCAAGTGCTTAAAGAGAGCGTACGCTTTGCGAGTTGTGGGTATCTCTTAAGACACTGTGAATTTAAATTAGCAGGTATGTTAAAGTATACTGCTCTCGCTGGATGATCTTAATATCCTGTATAGTTTACTAGTTACAGGTCAGTCACACTGGTATACAATCACTAGCCGATTTGTGGAATTGAAACACAAAGAAAATTATAGAAGCGCCGTAAAGTTCTTCTATTATTTTTTGTACCCTTGACGCTTTTGGAATTTCACATCGCACCCTATATATAAAGTTTTCCGGATCCTACCAAACACCGATATACTATCAGATAGTCAATACATTTCTTAAATATAAGTATACTCGTAGGTGTACAAACGTGTTCAGCGCAACCAGGCATTATATAAGAAAATGAAATTTATCATGAAATTTGTTTTAATAACTACGTAATACAATTTGGTATTAATAATACAATGCCAAGTAACGTCAGGTATAGGTTTATTGAAATTTGGAACAGAATTATGATGACTCTTATACCATGAAAGGTCTGATGAAGTGAGCCATTTAAAATATATACGCACTCAGATTAATATTTCATTGTTTTTGCATTGGGTTGACACCGCGTAAGTAAACGTTTGTAAGCATTTCTTTCCTGTATCGCTAGGAGGATATAAGAATAAGGAATAAAGAAAGAATAAGGTTGGTTTATATACTTGAATGTCAAATGTTGTGTGCCACGGCAATACATTAATATTTTCTGTTAGGTTCGATATATAGCTCTAATTTTATACCAACATTGCATTCTTATTGCACTTTTCTCTCATCATAAGAATTTCGGAGATATATTCATCCATTAGTAGGTCGAATATGACGTTGAAATCTCTACGGAGAAATCTACACTGCATTTACTCAAACAGTTTCACGTCATACTCTGATTCCAAATAACAGAATTTTAGCTGATTCTAAATATAAAAATAAAAAATGCGATCAAGGGTGTAACATAGGTCTATTACAGTTTGAGATAAGGCAAACTTAGCTTGATGAATTGAGGTATTTAGGAACAGATCAGCAAGCCCGTTTACACCACTGATTTGACAACTTCACCGAACGTCATGGACACGGAACACCTGATACCCAGATATTTTATTATCCGTATATTAGCTCCATCTATTTTATGTGTCAATTTCGGGTTTCTGAACTTTAAATGCAGAACTGTTCACTTATTACGCGCAGTCTCATTTATCTCGATTACTTGGTTAGGATGTTAGTGGTATACAGTATCAGCTAGTCTTCGTCATCTTATAAATGTATGGTTCATCACACAGTTAGTATAGCTAGAATATCATATTAATATTTTTCTATATAATTACTATTGCACGGATTGTATAGATATTCATACTGCAAATAATTGAACAACAAATTATTTAGTCAGTAATTACGACATCCGATATAAGGTTTTAGCTAAAGCTTTTATTTTAGCTAAATTTTTTGAGGTTTCGTATTCAGTACAGATATTATTAAAACATCCATGGCTCACGACAGCTTGAGTTGGGTACTAAAATTGATCTCCATGCTGTCTCTCGAGTTACTCTCGTATTTGGAGTACGAAATTTTAGTCTAAGCTACCTTGCTGGTTGTGCCTTTACAGCCCTGTTTACATGTGTTGAGATTTTCTTCAAACCTTCTCACGAGTGTGCTTCTCCTCCCTCCATCTTCCTTTCTCTCTCTGGTCACCAAATTATATGAGACCTCACGCATATCACAGCAACAGACACATAAATCGCTTGATACGATTCGTATTTACTGACAGAAGGTACATCCGCGCTTTTCTCAGAGACTTAATCCTCTTTGAATTCGCTGTCGGCATTATATATATTCCGCTCAGTTGGTTTCATGTACTAGGACATCTGTCTGCTGAAGTCATATTCAATTAGTTTACTAGAAGATAGTGTTTTGTTGACTTTTTTATGGGAGTTTCGGGTAATGCTGATAGCACTAGTATGTCACTGCAATTATTCGATGACTAGTATAAGACTTGCAAACCCACTAAAGCCCCGTGTTCCCCTTACCTTTAGGTTCGGGTGCGGTAAGAAATTACTTCGATAGTATTTTCGCTGGCTAGTAGCTATAAACACGCTTAATGAATCGAGGTTTAAGCAGCTTTATCTCACCTCCGTTCTCTAAATCATCGAACTTGAATTCTATCTGTAGCTCTATTTTCTGTCCCCTATTCTCTATTTTCGTATTTTTTAATTCGAAAATTTGGCGCTTTTAAGTGCTGTTCGATATATTCCTTTTTCTTCCTCCTGTTTGCTAATTAACTAATTTATTCGTGTATTTATTCTTAAATAAGCCTTTACGTCAGAAGAAATGGGTGGGTAACAACTGTTTTTATAATATGTGAACTTTTGGCGATGTTGCTAAAGCACTATGTAGAATAATAATAATAATAATAATAATAATAATAATAATAATAATAATAATAATAATAATAATTATTA
>MNPL01002087.1:0-19788 GCA_002081605.1 Tropilaelaps mercedesae
TATATATATATATATATATATATATATATATATATTGACTGGAAAAAGGGACCAGTACATCGCTTTTTTCGATATTTCAGTCGACAGACTCTCCCCTCCGGAATCCAGTTTTGCATACTAGGAAACTTCTGCTGTGTGGAAAAGATTATGTATAGAAGAATTCAAGGACCTCTCCAGAAAATAATATCTCGGACCGCATGAATTTATACCTAAATTTTACATAAGCGTATACCGAGCAACGTTCTCTAGAAGCGCAAGGTTGAAAAAGCGTGCACCGCTCCATGTATGGCTTCGTCGAATTCTCTAATTTATAGAATTAAATTAGAATTAAACTCTAAATACGCACTTCACCAACAGCCGCTTGTATATTATATGGGCAGTTCAGCGTTCCATTAAGTTCAAGCACTATGGATGACTTTGTTAGTAACTATTATCATAGTCCGAACATTTCCGTTCAACCCATCGACCATCCAGCTTCACGATAATTCCTTCATTCACTCATTCAATCTAGCGCTCATTACTAAAACTGCAATTCTGCAATTTTCAAGTTCTCGTAAGGGCAACAGCAATAGTGGAAAAATTGTCTCCGAAAACAAAAGCTGTAAAAATATTGTTTCTAACATAATCGCAAGCTCAGGTTGAACAAAGCGTCTTTGATACACGAAATGAATAACTTGCTTTAATTTTTTGTGTTATCAGTAAGCAAAACGTAACTGCCTATAACACATTAATACATAACGTATTATACACAAATAAATGCAAGGAAATACCATCGGTAAGACCACCCATAGGCACCTATTATATAGAGAGTATTAAAATATATGGCACCAACACCATACGCTGGTCGTAGCGAGCCCATAAATAGAGTACATAATAATAGTAAATAATAATAAATAGAGTAAAAAATAAATAAATACGAGTGTCTCAGCGCCTTTCTCAACAGCCTAAAAATAACACACACACACACTCGTTGTACGCCCAGAAATGAAGAAAAAATCAGCGTAATAGAAATCGAAGTATGTGGAATATGTTTGTTAAGACAAAAAAAGCATTTCCGCGCTCTGAAAAATGATAATACTGAACAAAACGGTATCTGCTAAACAGAATTGTCCTAGGCTTTTTTTTGCAAGACACACTATTACTTCTAACCTAAATACTATTTATAGCTTGTCACAGTACTAAAAGTGAACGTATGTACGTATTTGTCTCTCTGTAACAGACTAAATTTAAACCATAGCACTTCTGAGAAGAGCACGTGTGTGCTTGCGTGTCTATGGGCATCTCGGATGAATACGAAGAAGCTCAATGAGTGGGTTCGGGCAAAGCCCGCCAAAAATTTGCGTGCCCATGAAGCGTTACAATCTCGCATCTAAGCCTCAGCCTTACACCTGACTGGCCAGGCAATGCCAGTGTCCCGCTGTGAGGACGCACTATGAAGCACAGCCATGTCGACATCATACTTATATGGGCTGTGGCACTATCGAAGGTGCGAATAAATGGCGGCCTAATTTTGTCACATGAAACAAAATAGGAACAAAATGACAGAATAACCTAGCTGAAAATTCTGTCAGAAACGGACCATTAACACACCCCGCTGATTGCCAAAGTCCCACTAATTGACATGATGTAGATATGTAAATGTTAAATTTTACAAGTTTCGCTTTTGACCCGAAATTAAAGCACGAACGATTGCTTATTGAAAAAATCAACTACTCTAAGTGCTCTGCAGAACTAAATATAAATCGTTTATAATTGCTATCTCCAAGAGATAACGTTTTTCTTTATGTCTTTGTTAAATCGAAGTGCCGTCATCGACATTTTTGACTGCGCGAAGATGTATATTATACCTATTTAAGTACACGAATTACGATTATTCTGAAAGGTGGATGATATGTTTTATTCAAAATAATACATCTATTCTTATTTGATACAAGAGCCCGTTTTGGCTATCTATAATGTACATCCGCGGAACAATATTTGCATTTGGGCATTCGTTTCCTGGACTCAATTCGTTTTACTCATGTGCTTCTCGCCATGCTATGGATTGACCCGTGAGTGTTTATCCCGCAAACTAAGACGAATATTGTGGCACATTGGACACAAAGTTTTCAGTAAATATCTATCAACGTATGCATGGCGTGGTTTAGGCAATGATAGCAATTTAACGTAAGATCTACTTATCTGCATATCCTCTAATAAACGCGGTATACTAGAATGTTTGCCCCAATATCGACTTTAAATATTTTAATACATGCTAATCTAGGATTTCGACCATAGGCATCACGTCATTTGAAAAAATTTTATGGAAATGTTATTGTAGAATATAACGCATAAGAACAACCCTGCATGGCTTTGTTGCGGTACGGTATTATCTACGTGAACGTTCATGTTACCGTACTAGGTACAAACTTATAGTAAGAAAAGTTCTGCGTCGTTGATTCAACGTTAGCACTACGAAGACGAGGCGGCCAGTCATAATAGCTGACTATAAGGAAAACGCAAAAAGAGATTGAATGGTTTCTTTGCTTAAAGAGCACAAGGTAGGTGCCGCTAATGCCATTTAGTCAGATCTCTTACGTATGACGTTTAAGTATCTTTAGTTTGAAATAGGTTGATAAAAACGTTATTCGAAGTTTGATTACATAAAATTCTGTTTGTTTGTAAAAAAGAAAGTACCCACCCGTCTGAAAGCCAGGATGTTGAGGTGTAGCATTAGGTTCGATAAATTTAACTATTCTTTTGAGGCAATGGAAGCAGAAACGACTTCTGGATGTTGAACATTAATCGTAACACCTGTAAGTTAAGTTTTAATATTGTATCATTTCCAGTCATGTGTTTTGCAGACCACTGAAGAAAATTTCTCCATGGTAGCTGAAATTGCCGTAGTTTCCTGCATCGCTGTTTACTTTAAAGCAGATAGAAGGTACATAAGATGGTAGCATTGTGGTTTAAGAAAAACTAGCAATATAGAACAATTTGTATCAAGAATAAAAGAACCCTTTTGAATTAACTTCTCGTGCCTTATTACTATATTACGACAAGATAGTACGTATCGAAAATTTCTCTTTTTCGTTGTTATAGAGATAATATAGGATAAGTCGCAAGGCTGGTCGATATACAGTCGGATTTATAAACGCTGCGGTCAATATATATAAGTACACATACCGGAACCTTGAGTTCCTCTGCAATGCCACATGACCATATCAATATTGCCAGTTTACTACCGCCATAACGAAACGTAGAAAACATCCTGTTCGTATTGGCATCCGATAAAAACGTTGAGGCGCTGACATTGCCCAAAAAATAGGCGCTTCAGCCAATGTTGACTATTCTATAGCAAGGGCAGCAACAACTCAGTCAGATAAAACGGGCCGAGGTAGTTGGTCTGATAGATCTCCTCGAATCCGTCATCGGTAACTTTAAACGTCCCGCCACCGACAAGTCCGGCGTTATTAACAAGTACATCTAATCGGGTTCACTCTTTTAAGTACCTCTGCGGCAAAGTCACGTATCGACTGCAGGCAGGAGAAATTCAGGTATTTTAGTACAACTTTACATTCAGGATTTATATTACGAATATCTCAAGCAGCCTTATCAGCCCTTTGCTTGTTACGGCACACAAGAATCACTTTCGCACGGCCAATGTTTTAGCCGTTTCGTTCCGAACACCTGCGAAGAAAATTTAAAGAAAAATCTTTTTTTTTCATTTTATTTAGTTGGAATTATCTTAGGAATTTATTTTTTGGGAATTTATTTTAAGGAATTTAGTGATCAATCTTTGGTACCTAAAGCCTAGCTGCAACTTTGTTTATTATAATCATTTAGGTAGATCTTTCTTTTTGCGTGCTTTTACATGAAGGCTCCTAAGTATCTCCATACATCGACACCGCTCAACGGGGTCGAATACCAGCTCCAATCGGCAGGCTTTATGTTGCTCACCCCACCGCACGAAAACGCTAGTCTAGCGTGGTGGAAAACGAGAATACGGTCGAGAAAGCAGCTTCTTCTAGGATACAGGCTAATACCTAGGAAGTTGAAACAAGTTACCTAAAAATATTTTTTTAAAGCTGACCATCAGCCAACATTTAACGTCCACGGTAGCCGTTTTTGCATTGCTTCGTAAGACGGACCCCATATAAATGTTAATGTGCACCTGCGGGGATCGAACCCGCGCACCTACGTGTCTCCACCAGTCGCACGGCGCATACGAATGCACCAAGCCAGCAAGCTCGACCGAAACAAGTTATCTGGCGAGCGTTTTGCATGGCTAAACCTGCGAAGTGTATCGTTTATGGTCCGCGCACGATGGTTTATTCAGCACCTCCATGGCTATACGTCTTCCATGATTCCTTGGGCATCCCTTTATGCCTCCTCTCATTTGACTGTTCGATGTTCTTCACCGTCGTGGGTTGCTGCCCTGCTTTTTTCCCTCACGTCTCCGCCTCTCCTTTGCTTTCTTTATCTTATTTCTCAGCCTCAACATCATTGATGAGCAGCGTAGCCCTGCCAGCCTGGCATCCGGCCTGTTCAAAGCACCCGCAATCCGCTCAAGGCAACTCTCTTGGAAGCTTGTACCCCGGGATCAGATCTCCGATCCTACCCTCCAGCCGAAGATCGATACAACAGTAACAGCCTATCAACAGATATTGTTCTTTTTTCGACAATAATGCATTTAACAATGACACGGCAAAAAAGCACACGCGCACACCTTAGTACAAAACGCACACTAGGACAACAGCATAACAAAGCCAGACGACAGAGCAAATAGAACACAGAAAATTTTTACTAACAATGACAGGAAACAGCGCCGTTGACCATATTCACAGCGGTGAATATGGTGTCAAAATATAAACTTACTTTTTTTATTCTGTTCAAAGACTAGAAATTTTAGAAGATTAAGTGTAATGAAGCATATTCCACGTACTAGAAAAGGTATATCGTGGTAGCAAAATCACCAATTATTATTCTTTTTATTATTACAGGGTAATAAATAATAAAAAAATTATTATTATAAGCAAATGGGGGTGTGGTTATAGTGCATTCACACACTGACCTTATTTGAAAAAGCAGATAGCGTATGGTACTGTAAGATTAACCGCATCGAAAACCAAAATGCGATAACGTACTGTTTGCGTGCCTTCCTCAGGGAATGTAAAGCCGCAAAAACCGCGCTGGATACAGATGACATTTGTCATTCAATCACCATTGGTCGCGTCCAAATCCTATCGGATTACAGGCCCTAAAACGATACAATGTCTACATACATACGCACTAAACAGTGGCAACGATCTTGCGAGACTCAACATAGCTTGGATGCGCAAAACTTTCGTTGACTGTCTGTCTGGATCGCCCGCGTGTGCTCTAATGGACGTACCAGCTAGATGATAGCCGCAAGAGGAAAAAGAGCAAGTCGATCAATATTTGTACACCTAACTTAGAGATACAGCCCCTAATGCAGCGGCTATTGTTACTAGCGATGCCATCGTGAACGAACGGGGTCTGAATAAGTTTGGAAGCTAGAACTAAAAAAGGGGAACGAAGAATAAAGAAGAATCACTGCCTTCTGTGATATACGAGCGTTTAAAGGAGAGACTAAGTAACGAAAAGGGATAAAGGAGAGATAAAGTCGGGTTTACTAAGTGGCGTGGACCGGTAGATCAGCAGCGAAGCAAGGCCAACCGAGATGACGTTAGCGGAAACTTAAATTGATTGACAACTGACGTAGGCAAAATAAATATCGTCTAACGTGAACAAAACAATTAGCGTGAACGGAAATTGCAGTTTCGCTGAAATCTACGGTATTCGGAAACGGGAGCAACTATTTTTGTTTGTTCAGCGGAGCAAAGGTAAAACAAAGCGAAGCAAAATGAAGTAAACAAATTGCGACTACCTGCCTATCTGACCACTTATATGATCTTTCTGACTTCGTATGTGCGTACCCCTTATGCCAAAAGCAGGAACGCGTACAGTGTGGCGGCTTATTTAACTATCTGTTTGGCATGGTTTGTTTGGGTGCGATTCTCAAACGAGATGATGTTGAAATGGGGAGTCGGAAGACAATAGATGGGACCAGATGCCGACTAGTTGGCCTAAAAGGCTATATGGTTAGGATAATAAAAATAACATATAATAGCCTTGACAACAATGAAGGATCAGGATTCTTGATTACATCGAAGGTTTGTTTTCCATGTAGACAAAAAGCAGTACCAATATTACTGCACCAGTACGTATAAAAATGTGACAAAATTAGATTACCATGCGATGTGCATGTATGATTTTAGGACTCTCATTATCGTTAGTATTACTGGGATGCATATTTCCTTGGCCATAGTAATATAGAGCTTATTTTCTACTGTAGATATTTGACGTGGCTACGCAACTTAGGACCCACAGAAGTAGAGGCTGGCCAAGGGCTTTGAGCTGAGTACAGCTGTGACCAATATCAAACTTTGAGTACATCGGGTTTGTAACTCAGACGTAGTATGTTAGGAAGGTGCGTCACCAAATATCGGAAATTAAAGGCCATCATTAACCATACGTAGGTTCATTGATTCTGTAATTATCAAACAGAAACGGCTCTTAGTTTGTGACGTGCCCAGCTAGTTCCTATGTTGACAATGTTTTACATAGAAAGCCGTAATCAAATGAACCGATCTGTAGACAAAAAGAATGATTTAGAAAAGTTTGACACTCATGGTAAATTTGAATCACCTTAGAGCGCGCAACTTGTTGAATCGGAAATCCATGGGTAGTTCGAGAGGCATCACTCAATTCTCTCAAGAATTTTAATAACAGGATACGTGTGACAAGGACTAGAGGTCCGGTGGTTTCACCGCAACGCTCAAGTATCAAAGAGAAAAAAGACAATGCTAGGAGCTCAGCACCCAACGCGTGGGTTGGTCCAGGAAGAAATTTGCAGGATGACCTTGAACAAAAACACGAAGAACCTTAATAAAATGCTGGAGTAATAAGGTCGTTGAATCCTGACATAGTGATTTTGTGTATCACAATTATACAATAATCGTACTAAAGCTAACTTCAATTGTGAACGTATGCAGCCTTTTTGTTTTTAGTCAGTCAAAATATGTGCCACCAAGGAAGAGTTTGCAAGGTAACATTTTTTAACACCAGGGTTCAAGTTTTTGGAGACACGTAATAATTTCTTGAAATTCCATGAGTCAATATTATCAACGCAGCGTGGACTATTTATTAAATACTCTAAATAATGCTGTAACACCTCTTAAAACAAAAATAGGTTCCGAAATAGCAGAACAGGCAGAAATGGATAATTAGTAAAATGGGATAGCGATTTTAAACCACGTTGCATAAAAGGTTCTTTAGTTTATTCTCAGTACATAAACCGTATCTTCGTATCAATTTAATTACTGTATCTACTTTAAGCACACTAGACATCTACGTTACGAACGTTAGAACATTAGCTGCTATTATAAAACATTTAAAGGATAGGATGCTAGTCTAAATTATTACATAATTATTAATGAATTATTACATTATCATTATTATTACATTACCTCCCGTCGGTATTAACTGATCAGACAAATACTTGAAAACTAGAAATTATGCAAAATAAGGCACGAGGAATTCACAGGCATCTTGCTCAAATGACAGCTAGTGTATATTCGAGAATTTGTCTTTGATTACGTCGTGTTTAATCAACTAAGACTATATCTACAAATCTCGCTTATTTACTTCGGAACGCGATTGCAATTATTGATTCCTTCACGTAACTCCAAATAGTAGAACATCAAATCTGGGTCATCAAATGAGGTAGCCTACCCGACAGTTTTCTTTCGAGAATCTTACGTTCTGATGGATTAGAAATCACTAAATCGCATGTTTGCGTACCATTTACTAGCATATAATTTTAATATAATATATATAATGTTACATCCATACATTAGTAAAGCGATAAAATGGCATTATTCCAAATGAAACGCATTTTATCCCCATGACAGGTTGAAAATTTAATGCAATATTATATTGAAAGAATTTATAACTACCTCCGCACTTGCAATGGGCAGCTGTTAAGTATCATCTTCTACACTTAACCGAAATTTCTATGATTTCAAGTAGTATAAAGTGAACTTGTTCAACACTTTATGCTTTAACAAGGCTATTTTCTTTACTTACGGGCTCCCTATGTTTAAAAAGGTATTTACTTAAAATTAAAACAAGCGAATATCTTTAAGAAAGCTCTTTGTGAAATAACTGAAGGTATTATCACCAAAGTAAAAGCAAGCAAATTTTAGAGTCACCTGTATAACAAATCACGGATGCATACTTTATCTATGCATACTAAATACTAAGTTTGATTACTTAGCGGCTGGTTTGATCGCCATCTTGAAGTACTTTGGACATGTCTGAGTTCTAGTTGTATACTCGCGTAGCACCGCCAACAAACTAGAAACATCGTATGTCTAAAACGAATCCCTTTGATTACAAGAAATAAAGTCCAATTAAATATGGTATCTCCCATTTGGAACAAAAAAAAACAAAAAGTACTTTCTTTGTGACTAAAAATGTTTTTTAATGAAAATCATACTGAGGAGAGGATCTAACGATTGGCTCTAGCAATAATGACCACCTTTCCATCGAGTCTGTTCTGTGAAGTACATTTCCCCATTATGAATCTGATATAGAGACACGAAAGAAGTCACAATACAATGACGCTTAGAAGGCAACTCCAACGCAGATAGCTAGAGACACAAACGGCGTCATCTCATCGGATGTGTTTCAGGTGTGAACAAACAAGATTTATAAAGTATACAGGCACCACAACCTAAAAATATATTAATACCATTCAGTTAGTAAGGCAATATAGTATCTACCATTAATAATTAATCGTTAATAATGCCATTCAGTTTGATTAATTATTTAATTAATGATTACCATTTATTATTAATCGTTAACCATATATTATTTATCACTAAATCTACTTAAGTAAGCCAAATTTGTGCAATACCTTCTCCATTTTCAAATCAGAATTATTCTTGCATGCGTTTTTGGCTTGAATTATTCAGGGCTCATTAGCGGCCAGCATTTAACGTCTGTATTGTGACATTCTATAGAGCTTATTTGTGTAATTCAAACTTTGGTGTCGACTGTGTATTTGCTCGTGCGTAAAGACATGATAATGCCTTTTTCTTTGCGTTGACATAACTTTTGCCGAGAGGAATCGTAATAGATACAAAGGTCATCTATGTCAACACAACGCTATTTATATAGTTTATTTGACCCTGCTTATTAGGTGCATTACTTTAAAATGAATTGTTTGGATGATATATCGTAAAAATTCTCGAGCTCCATATCAAAGGACAGCGCACCTCCAGAGCCCGGAACAGCTGCTCTCGCTACTGAGACAACGTTTCAGGCCGTTTTTTCAACATTAACATTTTAGCCCTCTATTGGAGCGGCGCCTTGAAGTTGTTATCACATATCCAAGATCAAGCTTCCTAATGCTCCTGCAGTATAACAATCACCTAAATGCTCAAACATTTAATATACAACATGAATGATAAGTAATTATTCTTGTATGATAAATAATTATATCTTTAATTTTATTACTAGTAAATGAGTAATTGTGTGGGTACCTGATGTTGTAAGTGAACGCGTTGACTAACTTAACAGTTCACACTACTAGATGTGCAAAATGTAAAGGCTATTCTCAGATCCTTTAACTAACCTTCTCATTAAAAAGTATCCCACTAAAATATGTTTAAACCAAGCAAATTAATATATGATATCGTATCTCTATATTATGTAAAAGTGTCGCTTTTTTACCGTGTGTTCGCAGTTCCTTGTTGCTTTAGCAAAAATGTGGCAAAAATTCCAGAATCCACATGGCTATATCGTTGTGCGCTTTTATACTGTCGGTGTTCGGATAACTTTGTAAAAGTAATAAACATCTGCTAAAATCAGTGCGTTGTTAATTTGTTCGACTATAATTGCTGTAAAGAAATAGCCACCTCCCTTCTTTTCGAAGTCGCTACACGAGAGAAACATCAGCATTTTGTTCAGCGAAATTGTTCTCGAATTTTCTAACATAAAAAACCTGCCTTTATTTTCGAAGCGCCCTAACGATAACAATCCATCTATCGGACTGATTTCAAGCCTTAGCTTGAAAAATCTTTCTATAAATTCAAATTAGAAGTCACCTGTACGACCCAACAATATTAATACTGGGGTGTTTAGTTATATACTAAAGCGACCTACTCTTATCAACAAAAGCCCAACGTCGTTTTCAGGCCTTTTTTGCAAACATGTAAAGTGTCTGCCCATTGATCCAGGCCTATCAGCTAATATTATTTTATTATCTGCATGTATTACACTTAAGCTGTGCATATTAAAGGCGTATAAAAATTAACTTGGCTTGATCGATAAATGAGAACAAATAAAAGGAGGAAGGATAGACATTTATTTTTCTTAACAATTTTAAATGGAAAATATTTTACCAATGAAGACCAACATTCTACAGCAGGCCAATGATCTCTCGTCTTAGAGACGATTAGAGGTTAGAGGTTATCTGTCGGCTTCAGTGTTTGTTGGAACAAAATTTTTCCTCTGGCACTCTTTCCAGAAGTTGCCGCTTATACACTCCACCTGTTCGGCGACCGCCAAGTTTACGACTGTTTCACGGCTCTCTACAGAACTCTGTAAATGTATGACAAAAACGAAATGCATTAATTGGTTGTATATTCAATTTTAAAGTAGAATTTTTATCTATTACTATTATTATTATTATTAAATGATCTCGCTTTCCGCTCTTGCTTCATACATACAAGCGTAAGTAGAATTAATCAAGTACCTCAGGTACACCAAGTGTGCTTGAATTAATAATACAACGAAAAACAATCCTCTATAACACAAATCCAAAGGTGTAAGCGAGAATTTTTGGATGAGAAGACTAGGTCAGTAGACCCTTTATCAAATATTTAATATATCAAATATAGAAACGGCCATTTATTAAATGCCCTTTAATCATAAATGTACAATACATAAGGCTGACATACGTATGCCTTTACCTCGTAAACAGTTTTACCAACCTGAATTGGCCCGAGTAACGATAACCAATTTGTCATCAAATCGTTTTTTACAATTGAATTTTCCCTTAACGCTGTCATTGTTCGGTACGGTTAACCATTTTTACAATGTAGTTTTGTCTTATTGTGATATCCGTTTGGCTATCTTCGCATATTACTAATCGATTTCTCCGTGAGACAGTCAATATGCTGTAACCCTCGACCTCTCTGCAAAATTTGGGCCTAAATGCTAAACCGTGATCTTATGCTTTGTTCATATGTAACAGGATAGAGCGAGCAATAATTTAATCGAAAGTATCTCTGATGGTGGCTCTGACCACCAAAGCACTCACTTTGTTTAGATAACCTTATTAGCATAAATATGATTATCAATAACTTAAAATTAATTGAATTTAACTGTTTAAAATTAGTAGAAGAAGAGGAAAACGATTCACACAGAACGCGGCTCCCAATTGTTACGTCGGTGACTACAAACGCCGTGGAACCGGCGATTAACAATGGATTGCCGAACTGAATCGATAACGACAGTATGAAAAACGAAAAAATTAGTTCCTTGTTTCGGTAGCGGTGCATCCAATTCCACTTCAGATTTACTATGCTAGAGTTTGTCCACTGTTCGACCACTTTCATTGTCACGTGTACTTTTTTGCCACGTGCCAAAAATTAAACTTTCGGGAAATAGAACTAAACTGCTAAACTAAACTATTTAGAGAAACTATCCACACTTGAAATTCCAAGTTCGAAATTACTCCTTGCGTTACGGCCAATCGTTTACCCAATCTTGGTATATCGAGAAAGGGTGCTGTAAACGATTTTTTATTATTGAATGTTAAGAACATCCCGCCTCGCGAAACATTTTGCAGATTTTTGTATCTGTTGATATTGAGAAGCATAGGAAGTAAGGAAAATCCTTTTTATATTCAGAGGTTTTGCAAAAAGTAACAAAACGGAACATCATATTGTGTACATCCATGTAGTAAGTAGCTGCTTGTTTAAGAGCATCCATAACATTTCGGCCGCACATCATTTCCTTGAAATACGTTTGCAGAAATACCAATTGTATCACTGAAAATGAAAAGCTCTGTCGCTCTTTACATTATGGATATGTGTTCGCTATCTGCCAGCGAGTCAATGAAATTTAGGGAGTTTAGGAGTCGTGCTAAAATTTTGTAGATTTAAGAAACAACCAACTGCACGCTCCTTGCAATATATAAAGAAAACAACCTACAGGCAACTCCAATTTACACAAAATTCAGGCTTCGCAAAGCTTCCTGGAAAAAATTGTTTGAAAAATTAAGAGCCGCCTGTATTTTTTGTTAAGTCTCGTAACTGTTTCTATAGCAGAAAGAGTGACGTAATATAGCTAAATGATTCATAGAAGTAGCTCACAAACCATATAATGTACTCCTAAATGTGTATATCGTTTAGATGTAACGTGATCTGTACATATGGTATAACTCAATATAATATAGTCGAAATGATATTTGATGCAAGGACCTAACCTTTTTTAGCCTGTGAAGACACTCACGAGGTGAATATAGAGGATTCACTTTGATTAAGTAAAATTATACCTTCTGGCGTGCTATTCGATTGTTATCTGTATGTCATCCTACCAGTCAGGCATGTCTGATAGGACCTAATGACAAGTTACATAATCTGCTGCTATGGGCCGGCAGATCACGTGCGCTTCATGAAAGATTTGTACTTTTTCAACTGTAGGAAATTATCTGCCAATGTTTAATGTGGCACTACTTGATTTTCTCTAGTACGTAGATGGATAACAAATAATGCCAACTAATGGGTATGTTTCTACTCTCAAAATAAATCGCGTTGTCAACTGACAGATTCCCAAATTCGCTGACTCATTTCACTCTATTGTGTAGACTGTTTCTTAGTTACTTAAGTAGCTGCTCGCAGATGGCATTGTTTTCAATCACTAGTAATCAAGCGACTTGTCGACTATCCAATATAGACCGCATGTGTTTTTTAGATTCAACGCTCAAAAAGAAACGCGTCGCCGTTTGGCCATGCGGCCTTTGGAGCAATACAGCGTCCTGTCTACTATAAGAATCAGTGAGTAGTGTTTTGCATGTTGTCTCTTCTAATAGTTTTTTTCATATGCATGTATATGTTATGAAAATATCTGTCCTTAAGAAAGCAATAAACAGTCCACTTGTATCTTTAGGCCAGCAGTGTGAGACCCTCACTGGCTAAAATCTCATGAGCGCTCTTGCAACGTACTCTCGAATCTTCATCATTCATTTAGTAATTGACTCAAAAATTGACTCAGTGGTATATACAGAAAACATCAAGATGTGGAATACGGAAGTTATACCCATCGTTACTTGCGCCTGATGCCGGATTAATTTGTTCGCACTGAATACGCTTCAGACTGTTTCGAAATTTTGAGGAGAATGACCCGAGAATGACACAGGTTAATACTTTTTGTTTTGAGCCTTCACACGCGCAAGATCTGTTGCAAAAAGATTTATTGAAAAATTTCTAAATGTAATTTATATATAAAAATAAAGTAATTTCCTAACAAAATATTTTGCCATCACAAGACCAATTTGGCACTATAATCAACCGTCTACACTCTTCTACAAGCATTCAAATAGTTTACGCCATTAATTATAGGGAAAGCGTGAAACCGAAAACGCTTCATTCCATCGAAGATGTTGCCGCTTTTTAGTTAGTCATAAGTAAAAATTTGACTTGAATAGTCATATAAAAAAACTCACTAAAGGTTCGCTATTCAATTGAGAAACCGGTGTCTAGGCTTATTTCACAAATGTCTATTTTTTACGTGAATATTTGAGTCGCTTCAGTTTATTATACAATTATAAAAATGAAATCGAAAAAATTGTATATCATCTATTGATGTTTCATTACTGCTACTACAAGTTGGTTGGCGGTGTGTTTAATAAGCTAAAATTTATTAAACATTTTAACGCAAGTGCCACAAACTATGTACTGACTAATCGCTTGTACAGACAAAGATATTAACATGGCGGGAACATACCCAAGAAAAACTACTAAGCTTACACAAACACTCAAATTTGTTAACTTCATGCCCAAGCGCCTTATCAGCCTTTAAACATATCTACCACGTTGAATGACAAAAAAAAAACAATATGACCTTAATAGTTAGTTTTTTGTACACTTTAGACATTGATATCAGCTGAATACTTCTGTACATTGAAAATCAGTAAGCCACTTGAGATCAATAAACTATATTGCACAAAAAATCGGTAAAGATTTCTCTGGTTGTTGCTAAAAACGAACTCACCTAAGCCATGAAGATAGTGTCTCATTGATTCTGAAGACTTTGGAGATGTCTTTCAGCCAAGAAGCTTCACGTCAATCTATGCCAAAACAAGCTATCAAAGCGTCGAAAGTTTCAGAGGAATTTCAAGAAGGGACCTCAGAAGAAATTTCTCCTCTACCTTAAGAGATTTCTTATCTTCTTGATCGAATAGAAGCGCATGCCAGCCTGATGTTCTAGCCCCTTGAAAATCCAGTTCCAAACTATCGCCGATATGGACGGCTTGCTGGGGAACAAGACCTCCCCGATTTTCGTGACATGCTAACGAAAGGGTCAGATCGAAAATTCCCCGTTGAGGCTTAGAAACGCCGTACCGATAAGAGTTAATTATAACATTAAAATATTGCCGAATTCGCAGGCTTTTTAGAATATTGTCGAGGCGTTCATCGGTGTTCGAAATGACCGCGAGCTTTTGCTGATTTTTCGTAAGATTCTCTAGGACGTCGAAAGTGTGTCGCTCGAGTGTCCAGAACTCGTCCGTCGAGAACGCGTCATACAAATGTTGAAAAATCTTCTCATGAAGCCTTTCGTTTCCGGAGTTCACTTTTGCCTTTAAACCGCTCTCCGATAGAGTTTCCGACACCACCATAAACCACCACTTGCGGCACCCGATTGTACCATGACCGAAATTTGGAAAACGACTCAACATGATCTTGTACTGTGCCTTGAAGTTATTTTGCAAATGGTCAGCATTGAGGTTTACTCCGTATTGCTTGCAAACTTGCTGGTACGTCAGTCCTAGCGGAAGTTTGAACTTAATTAATGTATTTGTAGCATCGAACGAAACCAAATGAATTCTATTCATATTAAAAGACTTCTTCCTTTTAGAGTCGGGCCCAGGACTAAAAGAATAAATGATTGAACAACAACAATTGCTAACACAGCACTGCTATCACTTTTTTTTTTTTTAACTAATAACAATTATTGTGTCCCACCAACAGTAACCGGCTTGAACCATCACTGATTCAAGCAGCTCCAACATTAATGTTTCATTATGTTGACAATACGCCGCGAGACCGGTTACGAAGGGCGGCTGCTATGGCGCGGATATAATTTCGCCGTCGTCGCCGCACGCTCTTCCAAAATACAGAGGACGCGCGTACAGCGCAACATTATCAAATACACAAAAGAAGAAGTGAAACGGATAATCTCTTTGGCTTATACTAAAGCAATTCATGTAACCCGCCTAGCTAGAACCGCAAAATTCAATGTCAGAAAGTGTCATTACAACAACGTACTACGAATATCTTCAACTTATAAGCATTATAAATAACATTATCATGCAGAGCTCGATAGCTTGATGCATTCGCGTGTGATTTGCAACCGGAGGAGACAGGTGTACGGGTTCGATCCCCGTCGTTGCGCATGTATATTTATGGGGTCCGTCTTTTGAAGTAATGTAACAACCGGTACTGTGTGCCGTAGCCTAGTGCCGTATTGGTAATACCAATTAAAGCTTTTCTCCGATTATGGATAATGCTTTTAGATTTGCTGTATGTTTAACATTCAAGATATATTAAATTTGAGTTTTTAGCTTTCGTTTTCTACATGTGTTAATGTCTTTACAGGCACACGTGTCAATACGCATATTTCTTGAACCGATTCCTTCTCTCGCTATTAGTTGAAAAAGCATGCACAAGCAATGGAATAACCAACATCACCCACCTGTCAGTTGTGTGAAAGGGTTCAGAAGAGCTCATCTCTCCTTGGTTCTTTCCAGAATGGCTGTTTGAATCACACAGCCAAGGAGAATCGGTTGTGGCTCATAAACCAGCTGTTCTATTTCTTCCATTTCCAGTATATCAAACGGTTCTGCTTTCTTTGTCTTCGCCCTGCTCAAATTGCCTTCCTAGTCTGCGCACTCGTAGGAATCTGCCAGCGCATGCGTTAGTACCACCATGAGACTCATATACAATAAGAGATGGAGGAGGGTGTAGCTGTCGTCGCTAAACGTTTTTTTTCGTCAAAAGCATGCTCTGCGTGGCTAGTAGGGTTTCTAGTATCATTTTTTACTTATTTACGGCAGGAGCCATGTTGGCCGTAATATGGCTAGCTTCGCATTGGCTTTGCGTCGGCTTTGCAATCTTGACAATGAGCCCTCGCTGGGTATATCCAGTTAGCGAGAGCCAACCTGCAGGAGAGCCCGGTTCTAGAGTGCAAAAAGGGAAAGGGAATGGCGAGGCCGTTAACGTTGTCGTTCGGTTGATTCGGCTGTTGTGTGTTGTTATTAGACGGCGCCGTAAATCTAACGGGCCCTTCCGCTCTAGAATGAAGAGTGGCCGAAACCTCGAAAGCCATTCGGTTTGTTAGATACGCACAGGTTCAATAATTGAGCAGTTCTTCAAGACTTCCCCACTCGCGTTGACCGAGTTGCTAGCACAGTAAGCGCCCAAAACTCGTGTGTTTAGCCAACCACATGTGCATTAGCCATCGTCATGGTAGCTTACAGAGAGGGCTCGTGCATTAGCCATCGCAAATGATCGACGTCAAGGGGAGCAAATGATGATGCTCGACTGTGTCTGCTGAATCGAAGGAAACGCAACGTCCACGACGTTTAAAGGTTTGGTGCCGTAAGGAAATTGCATGGGCTGGATTAATTTTACATCTAGCAGAGTGGTAATTGTAAGAATGAACAGCTGAAGAACGCACATCGTAGGTTTTTCTTGTGTTCATTTGCGAATATAGGAATGGAAAGTTGGAAAGCGTTTAACGAAGGGCGATTCTAGTGTATCAAAGCGAAAGGCCAAGATGCATGTGTGAAGTTTTACACCATAATCAAGCATCCATTCCAGTCATTCACCGATACTCACATGTGTGTAGTCGCACCATAGTTAGAGGACAGCTAGGAAGAGCGCAGTCTTTCACTTTGGTCGATTTTCAATGCCGTATTACTGATGACCGATGTATCTGACTGTTAATCTAATGACTAATAGTTATAAATAACTTGTAATAATATGTTGGATTCTGCAAGATTCTTGTATCGAAGGGGACTTTTCATTCGAAAATTGTTGCCTGTACAGACTCACTGATTTATTATTTATTTTTCAATATAAGATTGCTTCAAGATTAGTCGTGCGCTTTCCATCGTTGTCACACAGCTGTTTTATTCGATTAATCTCTTATATATGACAAAGGAAAGCACCTTACTGATAGGATACAATTTTATTAATCAGCTTAGGTTTTGACCGTTGTTATCACTTTTCGAAACGCTCGATAAGATATTGTGAAAGATCACAAGACAAACGTCTAGGAGGTTTGTAGTCTTTTAGCCGAATCGGGTGCGAGTTTTCTCAGCATAATGTGACCTTCTCGGTTTCTTTTGTGTGTTTCTGTGATGCACTGAGGCAGTGTGAAGCCTAGCCGGACTATCTTTACATTGTATCTAAAATGGTAATTTAGCGTAAGTTATTCTACAATCGCTTCATTTCTTGGAGGACATGTTGCGCTAAGTAGACAAAATACTCTCAAAACAAATTTGGGGCGAATTTCAGTTTATTTTACCCTTAGTTTATTCTCGTGTGTTTTATTGGAGTATTAAAAAGTGAAACACAGGATCAATTTTTCCAAGCTAGAAAGCATAATTTAGACCTCGCACGGTAGTATTTGATCTGAAACTCATGCAAAAAAAAATACATCTAAAAAAAATAAAAAGTCATTGAATTAAATCACGTAATTTAAAAGTTATAGTTATTCTCGGATTAATCACCGTTGTAAAATAAAACAATCATATCTGTTTTTAGTATTGTTTCGCAACGTATTGCAAACTACAAATTACGCCAAGTAAAAAGCACTATTTATGCATACATGCAACGCGCAGTAAGTACACCCTGAAAGTAGGTCAATGAAAACCAAAAAGTAGCGGCAAGTGAACAAAGTTCGTCCTCAAAATAAAGAGGCCTATGAAGGGTGTTTGTAATAGAAGATTTGGCCACAGAATACCGTACTACCGTACCATAGCTACCGTACTAATTAGTCAGCTAATCCCGACATTTTGGATTGGATTATATAAAGTATAACTACATAAACGGAATTCCCAACTGAGTTGCGGATTTTCAGCTTAATGGTCATTTTTGACCTCATTTTCAGCAACCCGATCGTAAACTAAATGCATGCTTAATGCTTGTTCGCTCAAATAGTGAAATGTTTTTTTAATGTGTAACTCCTGCAAACCGCATTGTTGCGCTGCTTGTAAAGCTCCTAACGACTCGAATAACGAATTTCAGATCAGCCTGACGATGACGTCAACATCAGGTGCCGGAATGTACTCTTCACGTTTAAATTACTACAACCGTATGGTCCAGCAGTACATTCTGGAATATCAGGATCCCGTTAGTGGTCTGATACCAAGCCAGGCTCAATTCAAAAACCACGCGTGGGTGCGCGATAATGTCTACACGATTATGTGCGTTTGGGCCCTTAGTCTTGCGCTCAAAAAAGTAGACCCATCGCGAGCGTATGAGCTGGAACAGAGCTGTGTAAGTTGCATATGTTAGACCGTGCTCTTTTCTCAGTGTAGGACTGCCTATAGCATTCGGTGTCAATTTACAGTCGGTCAAAGGCCTTCTTAGTGAAAAAATAGCTTCCATATATAGTATGGTATCAATTTTAAAAAGAGAATGACAATTTTAGTCTCTATACCGCCACCATTCGAATACTGGTTACTTGATCTTTAAGTTATTGTGGTTTGTCAATCACATGTAGCGCTGTGGATTAATGAAATCTCACTAATTGGCTTTAGGTAAAGAACATGCGTGGATTGCTTGTCTCGATGATGCGGCAAAGTCACAAGGTCGAGCGTTTTAAAGAAACCCTCAGCCCAATGGACTGCCTCCATGCCAAGTACTCGTCGGTAGATGGAAATCCGTGTGTTGGAGACACCGAATGGGGCCATCTTCAGCTGGACGCCACATCTCTCTACCTGCTCACGCTGGCTCAAATGACAGCTTCGGGCCTCCAGATTATATTCAATATGGATGAGGTAGCTTTTGTACAGAACCTGGTATTCTACATTGAGTCTTCATATTTTGTACCAGATTATGGTATATGGGAACGAGGTGATAAGACCAACCATGGTCTGCCGGAGCTCAACGCCAGCTCAATTGGTATGGCCAAAGCGGCCCTTGAAGCCCTAAACGATTTAGATCTCTTTGGCGGACGCGGTGGACCGCAGTCGGTTATACAGGTAAGCGCAACAACGACCACTTCAGTAACTATTCTTCACACTAATATCTCAGACTTCAGGTACAAGTCAATCAGTATCGTGTTACGCTATATTTGGCGACACAACTATGCCAACATATCATAAGAGAGAGAGATTGAAAACATATTCAAAATAAACAGTTTAGTAGCCATCCTTTATATATATATATATATAGATATATATATATATATATATATATATAT
>MNPL01002088.1:0-15593 GCA_002081605.1 Tropilaelaps mercedesae
ATATATATATATATATATATATATATATATCTGGTTTTTTGTCAATTTGTGAACTGAAATGCGCACAGGTGTTTATGAGGGGTTTGTGTTACTAATAAGATCATGCACTTGTAAAATTTTTATCAAACATGAATAAAATAATGTTTATGTGAAGAAAGATTGAAGTTCTTTCCCTCCTTTTCATTTTCGACTGACAACAGTTTCGACGTGAATGAAAAGCGTTTACTACCGTTTGAAAAAATCGAACTTCTAAAAATCTAGACAAAAATAAAAATAAAAGATCTAAAACGGACTCATTCGTTTTATGTGCGTACACAATATATGCACATAAATGTTGGCGTACACAAGGGTATCTCAGCTGTATATAGAAAATTACAAGAATATACTCGCTTTAAAACCGACTTGAATAGAATAGCCGTTTTTTTGGTATAAAGCACCACATTCTTCAAGAGTTGCTGTCCACTTCTGGTATAGAGTAGTAGGTGTTTCGTAAATTGCCGTAAAGATTGTATCCGAATAGTTAAAAACTTCAAGTTGATGTAACAACTTATTGGAATATTCTTTTTCTCTTAATGATTTGGCCATTTTTAAAACTGGCATACGTGACAATACAATGCGAAGCCACGATGCGTGTTTACACTTATTTGAACTTGGTTAGGAGCGTGGAAGCATGCTGTATCGGGGTGAGCCGCAGGAGTAGTTACTGATAGTTGGATATACCGTCCATTCGCCCATGTAGCTCGAATAAACTATTAACCTTAAGAACGTTATATCAGTTGTAAATTGCCATTTTCATTCGAATGGTAGTCTACATTTGACGATGACGGCCATGCACGAACCGGGAGTTTCAAAGCTGAATAACTTGATGTAACCTCAAAAACGAGTGTCCAAAATGTGCCTAATCAACAGTATTGCCAAAGTTTAGACCACCCTGTTGCCGAATCCATGTAGAGGTACTTCGTTGTATGCCGTTCGCTGCTTGCCCACTACAGCACGCTTTGATTCGCCTCCTGCGTTGTGGTATACGAACGAGCAAATCCATTCGTTGGTATCTGTAGATTTATTGAATTTTTCCCTTACTATTCTTGCTCTCAATCTCGCGCTGAACCCGCTTTTTATTACTGTAATTGAAACGCTGCCGTCGTCCCTGTCACTCAATAGGAACCGGTGGCAGTACATCCACCAACGTTAACAACGAGCCGAAACTTAACCCCTTCCTGCTGCCTGTTGCGAAACATCGGTGGCTAGGAGGGTCTGCCCAGTGCTGATTTGGTAGTTCCGTGTGCCGAAACTTGCGGATCAATCTAGCCCCTTGGCGCGGTCTTCATCCGTTGAACAAGTCTTTCCTCCTCGGCCGGTGAATAAGAGCGGCCAATTGGTCAATTGACGACAACGATGGAAGGACCAGGTAGAATAAATAGAGTACCAGAAGGGCTCGGGAAGAAGGAGCGTTCCGAAAAAAGGTTCAGGAGCGGGTTCGATACTGTGATAGGTGGTCAGGAAGATGGAGCAGAGCGGCATGGGTTGTTAAAGGTTCTTGGGCATCCAAAGCACGCTCGCCGTTTCCTCAATTTTTTTTTTCTTCTTAGCCGCCAGTAGCAGCAAGGGTTGCTGGAGGGGCACAAGGCTAGCACCACGACAACTGTGGAAGGAAGAAGAAAAAAAATGCTTACTGACGGCAAACGTGGGCTCACGGTAACCACACATAGCACAAGCATGTCCTTGCATCCCTGAGGCTATCAGCTTTCATACATTGGAACTCATCTCACAAACACATACACCACTATTCCGCTGAATATTTGTGGAGGTTGGCCGTTACACAAACGAGATTTTATTCAATGTGGGAAGAAAGACGTAGGCTTGATTAAAAATACCGCAGAACAACATAAGAGTTGATTATAGATCCACAGTTCAATGCGATGGCCGAGTTTCTTTCGTCCATCCATGGATTTCGCGTTTACCGCTTACCAGCCATGATTCCTGGTTTCTTTCATTCGCAACAAAGGTACAGTACAAACCGGACGGCGTTTGTTGTACTATATCGCAGGTAGTCGTAACTAATGGGGTCCGGATTATTTTCCATCTTTGCGGTTAATCCGGAATCACTAGCATGTTTTAACGAAAAACCACATTGCATTCCATAGTTGACGACAAAGATTCGTCGGGTTTTCATGCAAAACACCATCCACACGTCGTGTCCGTAGACATTCTGCAGAAGTGCTTCAGTACTAGGCTTTGTGCAACATACGCTAGAAGAGAACGGAATGAATAAGTCGAAATGACAAGATAAACGGCTAAGACTTAAGCGACTTTTTTCGAATTTTTGCACACCTGTTTTGCACTATCGGGTAACGTTGGCCACGAATAAGCATATTCACAAATAACGAGTCTGAGCGGCGAATAAATACACTTAAGTAGACGGGGTCTTGTGCAAGTAGAGCTAGCGAAACAAAGGCAAGCTGCTCAAAGTGTGTAAGTTAGGATTTCGAAGGCTATCCTCGGCATCATTTTACTTCTGCTTATGTTAATATATTGTTTCCTTCTGACTTCGCGAACAAATGTCCTTTAGACGACGCTAGATGCAACCTGGCCTCTCGGAATTGTGCATAAGTAAAGGTCGCTCGTGACATTTTTTTCCATCCAGATTTTCACCCATTCTTTAACATCATCATACGCACTCGATACGGAGTTATGCATGAACGCCTAACACAGCATCTGACATGCCTGTCCGTATCTATAGGCGAACAAAACGACTCGTTTGCCGGAGATTAACATAGAGTAATTGAAAGTATTGCTGTTGTATTTTAATATTAACGTCATGCGCCGTATGCATGGACTTATTTTACGCCTTTAGTCAAGATCGATTTTGCTTAGCATATGTTTTGGGTTTGTGCTAAGCGCTAGACCGCGCAACTTTATAGATCAAATCGTAGCCAAATAAGAAAACAAGCGGTGTGCTAGGTTTTATAGAACTTCAATGCTTTGAACAGGGATATCATGAAGCCCTTTGTGGACAAACTTTGCGAAAATATGGCACTCTATTTCAACAAAATTATTCTCAAAAGTGTTTTATGAAACGTTGCGCCCTATACTCTGCCGATACCCGTCTACCTCAAGCAAATTACATATTGAAACATACGAACGCTTCGTCTCTCTCTTCTTCTGCCTCTTTATTCTGCCTTTGTACGTGTCACCCCATATGGTGCAATTCGATCTCTATATATTGTACTGTGAGACCTAATTGTTTAACAGATCCTGGTTTATATCTCTAGAAAACGTAAATGCACCGTGACTGTCACCGCAAATAATGTGCTTAGCTGAGAGATTCCGGAGTGGCTATGGAAATATTCGGGCTTTGATAGCTCAACCCGTATCCTTCTTTCCTTTGCTAAAGGACTTTCGAATTCAATAAGGGAGCTGTATAAAGAATCCCTATGCCTGTATCAAACGAAATGTGGCAGAAAGGATGCGGTATATGACAATTGAGAATCCTCTTCGGGACGTTCGAAATTCCCAAACGGACGTAGCGATAATAAGTAATTGTCCAACAGTTCCTGCGAAAGCCGTTACTACCGATGTTTCCCCTTAATTGTACTTGGCACAAGTTATCGCAAGAGCTCGTTCAGTGCCATATACCGTGACCGTTAGTACCACAGTGTTGCGTAGCCCGTTTTATTTAATTATTGCGGAATTAGAAAGACATAAAATATCTAGATAGTGTTTTCTGTCTCACTGGTGCATGTCTGCGTTACGCACAATTGTGATTCTCTCTGTCTTCGTCCTTTTGTAAGTGCAGAATGGAACTTCCTAATTTACCACATTTCAGTAGCTTGAAGGCATATCAGTGAATCATACCAGCCCAGTATTTTGTGTCGTTGCCAGACAAAGAAGTTCCGGCAAAACACAATAAAACATACAGCGGTAACGAACAGATGTATAGTAGCAAAATAAGATAAATGTAACAGCCGCGTCTTGGCTAGCGAAATGCCTACGCAACCCTAAATAAAGCAAACCCGGTTTCTTTAATAATTTATGATGACACCGCCTGGATTTGTTTTTTCCGACCGACCCCCTTTCGTTGCTGTTGCCACTCTGCACGGAAGCGGTAGCTAGGCACGAAGCGGGTCTCCGCTTGGAGCGGAGGCGGTCTATACCTTCATTATGGAAATGCCCTCAAACAAAACAGAGCGCTTTAAATGGGAAGGAAAACGTGTAATTAAAAAGCGGCGTCTATAAAGACACGGACTTAGGAGACCCTCGGGGCACAGATTTGGTGCGTTAGATACTATTACCGTAATTGCGGGATGTTGTGTTACACGTTCGGATCAAATAATGGCAGCAACAATTGTGTCGTTGAGAGTATGAAGCTGAGAACGTGAACAGGAATGGTTCTTCTACGTGTGGAAAAGGAAAAGTAATTCCGGCTACTATTCTGTGCTAGCTACGAAATCTATTCTAGTATCGTATTTATCATTATTGTTCTTTACATCGTATTCGATACCTCGATAAAGGTATCACTGAGCCATCATCACGTACACGGAACCAAAGAAACGAGAACTTTTCGAGAGGAACATAGATTTCAACAGAAATTTAAATCAATTTATCTACTACATAATGAAACGTTAGGTTGTACAGTTTTCGCACGAAATTACCGGACAATCTATACGTTTCTAAGAAGTGAACCGAATGGACCCGAAACGCTGGACTTATAGTGATCACATGTTTTCCCCGTTACACAAGTGGGAAATCTGGACTCGTTGGGCTCCTTAACAAAACTCTACGACATCGATTTAGCCCTAGAGTTGTTTTCCTCAAAGCGATGGCGACTGTAAGGTCGAGCTAGGATGGTGATTTTGGCATCGGCTGTTTTTCAGCATGCAGATATTCCTGCTTAAGAACAGACAGCAGAGTGACTGTTAACCAGACAGAAGATATGACGAGAGGGTAGCCAGCTGCTGAGATTAGCATACAAATAAGCTTTTAAAGTGAGACGAAGGCTTACAGGATACTCTCTGTTTGGCTCGTGGAAGTGGTAACACCTCAGCCAGCTTCCTGACCTTCAACAGAACTGTCCCCTTCGGCGGAATTCGGGAAACCCGGTTGTCGGGGTGAAGAGGAGGCGGTTCGAGGCTCTAGACTTGCCTGAGGCTGGCTCAATGTATCAACGCAATTGTATTTCGTACTTTCGTTTATACCTCGCTCAGTTGTTGTAATGCTGCCATTGTGGTTGACGTCGCTGTTCAGCCTCTCTTAGAGAGGTTTTCCTTTTATCGTATGCTCGCGCGTTTTGTAACGGATAATTTGCGCCTGGAATAAAGTCTGTTCTTTGTCGAGGGAGCAAAAAAGGAGAAGACGGTACGGAGCGAATCATGCTGACCTTTACGGGTCGACCCCATTCGTACTGAGAGGATCGACTCATTTACCCAGTTTTGCTCTCACCGGTCGCGCGGTTTTCGTACATGCGGCTGTACCTAATCTGTCTTTCTACCTGTCCATTAGGAATGAAGTGCTGGCGATGCTGGCCCTGTGAGATCATACGTACTTTCACAGGCTTCAAGATATAGACCTTCGTAGGATTCTAAGCGTTCAGGGTACGTGGCCAGAGATGTTTACTGATAAATGCTGCGAAATTAAGGCAAATACATTTGAATTTTAAAGTATTACTCTGATGTCTAAAGAGCTGCGATAAATATGCGCGCGTGAGTCGGTACAACGTTGCAACGAAAATGCATTCTAGGGTAAAAACGTGTGTATGAATAATTACATCGCCCTCAACGATGAAGAACGTTTGGTATGTGCAATAGCGCGCAGTGTTCTTCGTTCGGATTCGACAGAGTCTAAACTTCTCAAAACTTCTCTTAGACTCCTGAAAATTCAGATCCTTGAAATGCTAGTTCTCCTGTTGGGAGGCCACTATTTTTCCTGTAGAAATCTTAGGGACCATTAATGATGTGGGAACGGCAGCGACCTTTACCGACTTTTAGACAATTAGGCGTTGAGCCTAGCGATTTAGGACGTCATTGCTTAGTGGCACATTTGCTAGTCAAAATACGGTAGAAAATGTTGTGATAATACGAGCGAGTTAATTTCAGAATGTCCAATTTGCGCGTCGCTTGCAAAATGATTTGTATTTTCGAAAATTATCGAAGGTATGATAAAATGTTCCGATGCAACGGTTTAATAGTTGAGCATTTTAGAAAGCCCGAAAAACAAGTTTGCTGATAGACCAATTAAGATAAAATTTCATTGTTAAAAAATAATAACTGTCATGTTCCGCAAAGGAGACCCACTATATTAGTGGCAACGTTACTGTATATTTCTTACCTGAGGTGTTGTATAGATGTCGTATCTCATTCGTGTCATATACGTATTCAAGGCAAGTGTTACAATGGATATACACACATATATATATGTATATATTTTGTAGGTATTCTTCTGTAGACGGTCTGCGTGCATAAAACTCTTCGTTAAGTCCAGGCGTGACCTTAAACGTAGGCCATCACGTGTAGTGGTTACGAAGCCTGATGAGCAGTCTACGTAATGGAAATCATTAAGGTTTGGACCTTTATAAAAGCTGGATATGTGTGCGACTTCTAGGATGCAGCCAACCTTTTAGCATGCGGTTTGTGATATATTCTTGATAGATGATGCACAAAACGAAAAAGTGAAAGCGCGCAAAGCACAGTTTTGAGAAGGCCTCCTATTGTCCATTCTTAGGATGTACCGTCGGTAAGAGAGGCTTAATCCTTGCTACCTCATGCGCTGGACGTCGACGGTGCACCAGCGGTGAGGTAGGCAACAGATGGTCGATAGTAGCTAGCGTGTTGGATTAAGAAGGCCGGTCTGTAGGTTTGCAGGCCCTCGTGCTCCCGGACCCTGCGTCTCGGCTCTTGTCGGCTTCCTGGTTGCTTTTCGTGAGACTTGCCAGGCGCAGCAAGACTTCCTGACACGATTGAGGCCTATACCATGCTCAGTGCTTGACTTTATGGCAGTTGGAACAAAAGGGTAGGAAACCATACAAGATGCGATTTAACGGGAGTCGGGTACTATGAAGGGACTTTACGAGGCTTGGGTATTTATATTTGTTCGCTGGTGAGTGGGAAGGTGGCCCAGCCATGCTGGTCCTCCAAACTAGCTTCGTGTCTCCGGCAGAGGAAGAGAGAAAGGACAAAATGCCTAAGAGACTAAAGGAGTAGTTCAATGCGCTCAGGGCAACACGGTACGCGCGTTAATTTTTGGAAGGGGACCCTCCTTCTTCTATAGACGAACCAATTGCCTGGAAGGCGCTAGCGGTTCAACGCTCCGCCTCAACCGGACCTCTAGTTCACCTGCTAAATCGACAACTTTGATTCATCTAGGCTAATTGCAAAACTGTACCCTAAAATTAACGTTGCATTTTCGTGCGGTGGATGAAACTAGAGAGTCTATTTTTATGATTTTCATTTTGTTGTTGTTACTTCAAGTAACATTACATCTGTTAGTCTATATATACATTAACAGCCTTGACGTTGATTGAGCAGTTGAAGACAGCGAGGCTCCTAATGACGCCACAGCGATTCGAGATCTGACTAAACATAGAACCTGAAAGCTGTAATGGTACTCGTGGTATTGACACCAAAGACTGGATATTTACGTATCTAGTAGCCAAATTTTTCACACTGTAGCGGAGTGTCGTAAAGAGTCTGGATTTCGATCGATACGGGGGCCTGTGGTATATTATATGATAACATATTTCAACGAGAGATTTCCGCATGTCGCCTAGATCCTGTCACCCTTAATAAAGGACTATTACCCGGAAACCCAAGTGAGCGGCATGACCTTCCAGTTATATTGAAAGGGGTCCATGGTGCAGGCAACGGGCGTGCCATTCATGCAAGAGCCCTCATTTCTAAACAAAAAGCTGGTGAAAAAGCTTCCTTACGACGAAGCGATATCTCAACCTACGATGGATCATCCGTGCTGACACAATGATTTGGAGAGCAATTATATATAGCAACACCCCCGTAGTAGGGATCATCGTTGTACCCAGACTTTTGTCCACAATGGCAAGTTGTTGCACTTAACTTTTGCAGGTATGCATACCGTCTACTGATCTTTCCTAACTCGCGTCGAACATCAGTTACTCGTTTAGTGAAACAACCTCGAATGTGTATTCAACAGGAAATCGTTTGGCATCTCCTTTCGACATATTTCGGACCAAATATCGATCCGGCGGGGCTGGGGTGAGAGGAGTATAACGTGACACATCACAACTATGGGTGATTGACTCGAAGAACCGTAGCGCAATATTTGATAAGCACATTAGCCGAAGTAGGTATGTCTAAATAATGAGCTATTTACAAAACAGTATGCTAGTTTGTAGGCTAGCTCGGTGACGCTGTTTGGCTTTACTCCCCGAACCGATAATAAGTAGTCCTGCCGAGGATCCTCTTATGATGAACGGTTCGCTTTTTCGCTATTCTCTCCATGCATATGGTTTTAAAGTCCTTTAGAACAGCATGAGGGATAGTGAGGGAATTTTTAAATTATTTTTCGTCAATGAGCTCATTGTCTCAAGGCTCTCATCGAAGCGTTCGATACGACGTTCGTATAAAGTTTGAAAAGTATTTTTTATTAGTTAGGAGTATTTCAGTTCATGAGGCTAAGGACTGAGAAAGTATGATGTATGTACAACAATCACCTAGGTACCTTCAGAGTTGGAAAGCGAGAAATACGTGATCAAGGATTGTCAAAGTCGCTTGTTTCTGATATGTGCTAAGCTGGTCTAAGTATATTTTTTTAGAAAGTTGGTTTTAGCAAGGTGGGTTTACGGGGAGTAAATAGCATTCTACGTACATGTAAGCTAGTTCACAGCAACGCACACCATCTACGAGCATGTACATTTATACCTACTTAGAATAACTAACAATTGGAAAATTAAACGTAAATATAGTATACAATAAAAACGCAGTTGATTGAACGTTGCATATTATAACGTCATTTATTCCACAGAGAAAGATTGTGGTGTTGTTGTTGTGGCCTGAATTGATGAACGCATGAAGAACCCTATATTAAGTGGCTTCATCAATCGGCGATCTCAATCAATTTGTTGCCATTGTCGTCCTTGTCGCTACCATCATTATTATCATCTTCATCATCATCGTATATATATATATATATATATGTAAATTTTAATAGTAATAACCGTTATTAAGGAATTACAATAATCAATTACATAGTTGATACAGAACGGCAACTTCTGCAACTGTCTCCCTCACCTTCACCACTGGTATTTAACATCACCGTCATCTTCACCATTACTAATTATTATTATGTTCATAATTATTTTCACCATAATCGTAGTTATTATCGTAAATCCTCAACACATCGTGGATACTCCTTTCCTCGGATCGTTCTCTGATCAAGACTCAGAAATCCATTAGTCATAGTCAAATAGTTGCTCTGATGCAGTTGCTGTTTGTGTGGCGGTCACTGTGTGGGTACGTTTCTAGTGCACTATGTACTACTTCGTTCATGTTTGCACACACTGCTTGAAACAGTACATCTTACCGTTAACTTCCTTGCGTCAGAACCGTTGTCTCCGTTAGCTTCATTTTGTGGCGGTTTGTGGCGTCAGTATGTATCAACAGTGAAAATCTAGATGTTGTGTTATTTTGAGGCATATATATATATATATATATATCGCTTCAACTTTAATCAACCATTCCAATGCCGCATCGCCACGATTCGATTTATCTTGGTTATTTGTTATGCATTATTTTGTTAGTTCTTTTTTTTCCTGTTCAATTGCTATTTATCGAAGCAGCGTAACGGCGTTAAGCAGCATTATGGTAGTAATTTGTCAACCTGGCACATTAATTAAAGGGTCGTACAGTTTTTTTATTATTTAAGGATTTGGTAAATAAAGATGTTGTTTATTTAATGGGTGGTAATCGCGTAGTGTATTCAATGTATTACTCGTGCATTCGTGCATGTCTGTGTGTACCTCTTTTTGTACCTGTGTACGTGAGTGTGTGTGTGTGTGCGTGCATGCTAATAGTGGGTAGCAGTGTAGTACCGGTAAATTGGGAACAAATCATGGTGATCTATCTATCGCTATGTTTAAGTTACTTGCCATTTTTATGCAGTGTATACACGCGGAAAAGAATTTGACATCCGAACCGTTATGCCTTGTCCATACACGATTCAAATATGAATAGTTTCGTTTAAAACATCCTGTTGGTTCACCTGACATTGTTCAAGCTGATGGAGTCGGTAACGATGATGGGGTGTGGCGTATGAGTCTTAAAGTGCTCAAAGTGTCGAGATTGCTGTTGAACAGGTTGCTGGAAATCGTAAATCAACTATGCTCAGACGATTGTTGGTCTGTTTCTTGTTGTTCAGCTGATTGTGTGAAAACTCTGCATCCGTCACTGTGTGTCGTTTGATCGCGGTGGCTGCATTTACAGCGTTAAGCGGTTGTAGTATTAGCAGTAGAATGGATGGTTGGTAGTGTCAGTGGTGGTGGTGCTGTTGGCTTTGTAGGTGGCGTTCCGGTAAGACAACAATAATGGTGCCGCGCCCAATCAACGATAACACCGATGTATTAGTGAATGAACGAGTGATTAATGACTCAATCAATGATTGAATGACTCCGTGAGTTAAGTGATTGATGAAATGTGCCAAACTGTTCCTGTCTACGGGAGCCACAATGAGTGTGACCAATACCGGGCTAACATGTGCGTAACGGATGAACCGTAGGCGTAACGAGGCATATTATTTCAGCTAGCAACAATGTCGCTGTATACACCCACCCATAGGTGTTTAGGATCTTGTCAATAGACAGGGTAAATTGATTTCTTATTCAGAGTATTTTTTTATGCTTGTTTGAACTACTTCATATAGATTAGACCACCGATGACACTGGAAATGTAAGAAGACATTTTTAATTCTCCAGTCCAGTTGTATTTGCGTTAGCCTTTGCGTTCAGTTCGTAAAACCGAAAATTATATTGACCTCGGCAGCTATGTGCTGAAGATCCGGTTTTCTGAATGTCGTCAAGGGTGGACGTCGCTACGAGGTGCTTGATAGACATAGAGAAAATAAGTACGTTAGTGGCTCGGCAACCATGCGTTGGCGGTGAGTTAATGACGTAATGAATAGATGAATTATGATCAAATGAGAGCTGATGAGGCGCTTGAAGGACACTTGGGCCGGGGTGGTTTCATTCCTCAGAGCTCCCCGTCCCCCCGGCGGGGTTGCCATGATCAAGGTAGCTAGAGTACAAGCGGTTATCATCATTCATTATTACAATAACTATTTCTCTCATTATTATTAACATCAATATTATAATTGGTATAATTAATATCATCGTCATCGAAACAGTCATTATTGTATCGTAATTGGTGTCTTCTTTGTCGTACCAGCAGTGGGAACATACCAGCCTCCGTCTGGCTTTTTCTTACTCTTAGTCTGGTTGCCTGTCATGAGGGAACATTACTTAATCCTCCCCAACCCCAAAGTTACCGACGCGTTCCTTTACGGACCATTGCTCCCGATTGCTCTCATTCAATAGAATTATGTTTTTATCTCACACTCGTATATGTACGCTCATACACTTTCGGACAGTTCCGTCTTTGCTTATATATATATATTCAAACAATCAGCAATGTATGGCATTGCTGTACCTACAATCGTCACTATACGAATTATTGGCATAATTATACTTGGAGTTGCAATAATAATTATTTCGTAGATACTATTGTCGCCATTTCGACGTTATCAATTATCGTCATTACTATCGTGATTTCTACTTATTTATCATCTTAGCTCAATAACTAGTCATCATCATTGAGGAATCATAAACACTAATAATAATCACTCTCTTAATCAGTATTACTAATCTCGATACATGACGGTTAGTAATGGTATTCGTCGCAATTGATCAATCAACTCTTAATCGATGATGATTGATTGATCTGGTCGCCGTCAATAAAATTATTTCATCTAACGCAGGTCAACGCAGCAACCAAGCCGAGCGCGGGGGAGCGCGAGCTCGCGCATTTGCAATGAGATAACATTGATGGGTACTTAGTACTGCTTGTTCGTGTCGTGGTAGCAACAGTAGTAGCTAGTGAAAGCAGCGATGTGTGTGATACACGGACACCCAAGCCAGCTAACGGTTACGTGATCGCGTAAGCTGACCCCTCTGATTTTCATGGATGCGGTCATTGTGTTGATTAACGCAGCTCATTCAGAGTGGCCCCGGCAAGACCAGTTGCAGGATTTCGCGATACGATTTTCGTTTTGATGAGCCCCGTACGTCCCCGACTATAGGCAAGAAAGTCAACGAAAGAAACCCTAGCAAAAAGATCAGACTATTTGCATTAGTCTATGTTTCGACCGATCAGAGAGTTAACACGAAAAAGCGTACGTGCCAATCTATACAGGAGTAAACGCACTGACGATATTCATTTACAGGGCCTCAAGGTGCTCCAGCACGCTCCCATCTGAAGAGAACGGCGCACACTGGCGTGACCGCAGTCATGGTTTTGCTGCTTGAGAGGGCGATGCGCTGCGTTGGATATTTGCCCATAACTAAGCTTGGAATGGATCGAAGGGGGCATCCTAGGAATTCTCTCAGCAAACGATTGACGTTTATCCATTGAATGGCGTTTTGGCAACCGTTCCGAGGCATGTGCATTTCCAGACGCACAAACATTAAAAAAGGGTACGAAGACATGTTAAGTCACGCTCACGGATATACGAGAGCCGGTAAATCAATATTTCTTTCCAACACCAAGGTTTGGTTACAGAGCCATTTATACCGGTTGCTTGCGCGCAACCTAGCAAGCGCGGCCACCAAAATGTACCACAATCTTGCGGTTTTCGGTTTGCTTCATCTCGCTCTTCTCATCCTGTTGTCGTCTTGCTTAGCAAACCGTATTGAAGCCTGGTGTGGCCTGGAACTGGATGAGTTAAAAAGATGGGGGAGTGTATAGCTATCGGCCTCGGCCAGATCTTGCCGGCGTGTGGCTATCGAGAGTGTTCACGGCGACTCTGAGATGCGCTTGAATCGTGCATAACGCTTAAACGTTTGTGAAGCTGGTGGTTCGTTTTGCATAAACAGGCGAAATTATCGTTAGGGACTGGCTGGGAACGGTGCAACACAGGAACAACGAAAGTCCTGGATGAGACGTCTGTTGGGTATCTGTACTCTGCTGGAGCAATCCTAGACACCCCACATGACTTTGCCACTCGTGCGTTTCCAGCTGCGGCGTTGAAACCGAAGCTAACAGATTAGCATGTGGATCAGACACCGCCATGCCCCCCACCTCACCCGGATCTTCAGAGAATGCGTAGGAACTTCGATCAAGCAGAGCAGCACTCAGTATGACCCAATGGAGCTAAGGCTATTCGATTAACGAAGGGTATTCTGCATAGAGCAGTGTCAGGCAACAGATGAACTAACATGGCACGCAGTTGATTGCGATGTTCGCCGTCGGAATAGGAAGCAACGGTGCAAACATGGCGCTTGGTGGTCTGCAATGGTAGAAGTCCTGGCTATCGTTGCTAAGACAGTTACGGAAAGGTGGATTTTCGTTTTGCCAATGACAAAAGTGGTTTGCGTTCAATTATATCAGAGAAGCTCTCAAACGGAAGGAAAGTATGAAGCGTTTTTTGTCGAATGAAGCACTAAACAAATTGCGCAGTCAGCGCAAAACCTGTAGCTGCCTGTGTACGTGGAATTGATTTCACGGCAACCTTAAGTTCGACATGATCATCGCGTTCATACTAACCCCACTCTACGGAGTTGCACATTTTGGTCAAGACACATATCTATGTATATTCATATTTTTTTCTCTTTCTTGCTCTTGTTCACGTTTCTCTTTGTAAAAGTCGGCACTCCGCTATTATGAGACACAACATCCTATTTTACTAACGCCGGTCTCAGTAAAATTCATTTAGCGCTCCTCTGCTGGCAAATTTACAGTCGACCGTCGACTGTTTCTCACCCAAGCGAAGCTGGACGAAAGTCTTAGATACCCGTTAGGCGGCTACGTCGCGTTAAACGTTTGCGGGGTCGCCGTCATCGTCATGGACAAATCAGTCTGCGCCCGAAAGTTCATCTAACTAAATACTTAGTTCTATAAATACTTAGCGGTTGAGTAAATAGATATTTCAGCCAGCCTTAGTGCTACCGGAGGTTCGTTACGGGTCATTTCTTACCCTGAAAGCCTCTCTTCTCCATCTATATATAAATAAATATAATTCACTGAATACACACCGCTAAAGCTTTTCTCTACCAGTTGCTTGTATGAGTGCTGAGTTGCTGGCTAAACGGCTCGATTTATAGGTCGGGGTGATTTGCGACGGCTTTCGATACGCTCAAATAGCGAGATACAACAAAACACGATTAGACTACGTGTAGCGAGTGCTTGCACGATATATATGAACTTTGATTCTACCATCAGTAGTGTTGCTTACTGGCTAAACGCTTATCTCCATTACGACAAGCACACTTTTTCCCCCTCTGCGCGATATTTTTCCGTCATGAAATAGCGGTTCATTACCAGCCACTGTCGTTTGTGGCCAGCGATAGGAACAAAGGTAACGGGATCGGTCGTAACGGGTGGTAGGGTGACGGGTGCAGGTGTGAAGACCAAATACAAAATGCGAGTGTCCTTGAAGGAACTATCCGCTGATAGCAAATAGAGTCACAGCCACCGTAAATGGGAGATTGCATTCTATGTATTCGAAAAGCATTTAAGCCCAATATCTTAACAGGAATTGCAATTCGTTTGCTAAGAGGGACTTCATATTGTATCTTCGAGGTTAAGGAATGGCACGCACCACTCGGCATAATCTGAGTGACGTAAGTATTCGAGACAGAGCAAGTGCTAGCTCTGGAGAAATAGAATGTTGAATGTCTATTAAACAGAGAAGTTAATTGTAGGGGTATTCGTATGAAGGACAAGGATACGAAGGGGTAATTGTCAGTCGCATCGTACGGACAGAGGCTGCGAGTGGAAATCAGAGAAATGTCACTTCTAAAAACGTGTGGGTTTGTGCGAGCGATTGAGGGCTTATATGAGTCCATCAATTGAACGAGAATTAATTATTTAATAGAGCAACTAGCAGGCTTGTTACTGGTGTAAAGATGATGAGTGGGGTGCCTGTGGATGGTAGCTGATCGGCAGATTCATCACAACTAAACATTGTCTGTTGTTGTCATTGGTTTTGCTTCTGTGATTGGGTCTTTATTTGAAATATGTATGCACGTGCAACAGTCTAAATGTAATTTGCCTTGCCCTAGCTCTTTCTCTTGGGTACCCTACATACAATTCACCTACGATCCCCTACGAATCGGTCGTCCACTATTACACGAATCGATAAAATGATCAATACGTCCGGTAATAAAATTGAAACCATTAACTGAAGAGGGTAACGTGCCGTTTATGTGTAGAGCGCAGATACAGCTTTCACTTGGTAGACGTACTTGAATGTAGTATGATAAGAACAACGCTTGTTTAATTGCTTGTAATAATAGTTCTAGAAGTAGTGAAATTAAGAAGCTAGTTGTTCCTGCTATATATATATATATATATATATAT
>MNPL01002089.1:0-10311 GCA_002081605.1 Tropilaelaps mercedesae
ATATATATATATATATATATATATATATATATACGAATAGGACAGCATGCCTACACGTATATATTTATGAAGAAAAATATAATAGCCAAATATGTGCAACTCAATGCTCTAAAAGTATATTTGAGATCATCAGTACAGAGCTGACTACAAATCGATTTTAAACCCCGAAACCGACAGAAGAGACTTTGGGGAAGAGCATCCGTAGTGTTAGCATAGATCAGTTTATATATGTCCAATTTATTTCCTATTTCAAGTGCCTCAAAGGTTAGTCTGTTCTATCACAGGTAAAGCTAGATCGAAGGATTAGTTCCGATCAAAATCACCTATGCAGCCCAAAGAAAAGAACAATAATCAATTCACTATAAATAGACACATTATTTAGAATTTACAACATTATTATATACTATGTAGGTAATACTGCGCGAAAGGAAAATATATAGCCGCTCAGGAGCTCCTTTTGTCCTTCATCTCCTTTTAGTCAAAAATTATTACGGTGTACTTGAGAATTTTTAAGTAGTTTGGTACAACCTAGTAACAACCCTGTCCGATTTCTATTCTACTTTGATATATAAAACCGCGCTTAGGTTAACCTAAAGAGTATTGCCATTTAAACTCTGTCTTGTTTATTGCGTTTTTGCATCAACGCCTTAAATTTCGTTGTGCGCGCATCACTATAAAATTATTAAAAAAAAACACTTTTAATACCACTATCCCATACATGCGCGCCTCCACTAATCTGCATCCAGTCAATAAGACCTTGACACTTCAGCGTGTAACTACACATGCGCACAGATGAACAACCCGTTCCAGGCATTGTCATTTGAACGCGCTCCCACTGACCGTCCCCGAACATTTATTGTATTCCGCATGAAATGCACTCAGATAATTTAACTACGGTCCAATTAACTTCCCCATGCCCATAATTACTGTCCTACCACAATTTTCAGTGGTAAGGAAGCGATTGGAAAACTGGGTAGAGTTGCGCTGCCGTTTACCATGTTGACGAATTAGTTGGTCTTCGTTTGAATCGTTTTGTATACTCAGGTAATCTCTGAATTCCGCAGCCTGCAAGAGGCTTAGTGTCTGTCCGTCCTCTCTGTCTCTCTTTTTCGCTCTAGGCCAAACGCTCATACTGTCGGTAGCACGGCGATATCGTTAAATCCGTCTCCATCAGTTAACAGTCAACGGACGCCGTGGTAATCATTACCTTGCTCCCTATGGGCTGCGAAAAGAGACTGGCCTTATCATAGAAAACGGTCTTATCATAAAAATTGGTCCGTGCTTGGTTTAAGTCGAGGATCGGGCGAAGTCTTAGAAACAGATCAGAAGAAAACTCTTGGCCTGCGACGAAGTCGATCGAATCACGTCGGTAATTCGTGAAACTTCTAAATTGCCTAGAGTCTCGGATGCAGCGTCGAAGGGGTCGGTTTTGGCCACTAGTATCATAACCGCTACGGGTTCCATTTTATCCTCTTAATCCGCACGTTAGCTTTTGTTTTCTCACGGTCGTATCCGTTCTTTATAAAGTGCTTCCGGGAATTATTGTTCATTACTAGTTGGCTTATACTTCAAATTTAGGAAACAACAACAATTCAGCAGTTAAACTCACAAACACGTCGCGTTTTAAATTAAACGCTTTAAATATTTTTATCTTGCTCTAGACATTAAGGTAACTTTACAATTCGTACAGATCAATGCCACAATTAGACACTTGTATTTCTGAATGTAGCAAGTAGTGTATAAAGCACGCTAAATTAACAACTATCATACTCTCGTTAAAAGGTCTAGTAAGAAGACATCCTTGTTTTGCCTACTGAGACAATTTCCTTCTCTCTTTGTCGCTATAAGAACATTTTTTTATCCGAATCACTAAACTGATCGTAACTCGTTCACAAAATAATAGAGCTTTTAGGGTTGTTGAGACAGGCCAAACCATGCAATGAAACCCAAACATTTGAGAATTGAACAACACAGAATTGAATACGGAATTTAGAGAGGTTTCGTTACAATAGACACGTACCACGACCTTTTAGCTGAGCAACACAAATATATCGGCCCTAAAATTATCTACGCAATAACAGGTTAGAATATGCTTCGGAAAAGTTATAAAACCTAACTAAAATGCCCTCTTGTATCCGTAGTACACAGCAGCATGAAGCGACTTCACTTAGTCTCGTGCAATGCCTATAGCAATACTAGCCGTAGAAAAACGCCTTTGCTTCGACCGGGCAATCTAATAACACCCATGAACACGATTAGTGTCTCTAAGCTACTGATACCAATTTGATAGTGAAATTTCTAAATCTGTTTGTGAGTAGGTGAAGAGATTGTGCGAACCCGAACGCTCTCTAGCAGTCCAGCACAATTAGATTAAATATGAGATTTAGTCGAAATCATACTATGTCATTATGTTCTTTAAATTTTAGCAAATATATCAAGGAGAGACGATTGCATTGTTTCACCGTGTTCGAGGAAAAGATGCTATCATATATTAATACACCTGGACTCATGTGCATCCTAAATAAAATGAATGACAATTTTTCAAATAGCGTCAATGTTCTCAAGACGTTGCAACGAAGATCAGGTAGAGTGTAATTGGCTCGCAAAGCCCTAAGGTGTATGTACAAAACATGACAGAAAGACAACACGGAGCTGCGTTGATAAGCGCAGCGCATTCTCCATGAGTGCCAAGCATGAAGAGGCAGACACGTAGCATCTCCATTTCCTTTGCTTTTTTGGGTCCATCTCAGTCTGGCTCCATCTGATCCCCATGATGATTGGACGCACACCGGATGAAGTAATCGTTTCTAGCCACACTACAAACGGTGATAATGATCAAGTTAGTCAGTGGGCGTTAAAAGGACTGGTCGCTGCATTGGTGTTGACAAAGACCGATGTCGTGCACTTTATCGTTCAGACCGTGTCGTGCTGTTGTGGGGACTTGGACGGCAAAGCCCGTTATGTCCGTGAATCCCGGGAGCGGTTCAAGCAACGGCAGCAGCAGCAGCAGAAGCAGTCGTCCTAATAAGGTATTAGATCTATCCGTCTAGGCTCGAGTCGTTCTGCTATTCAACTCGCTTTTTCTTTACGTCAACGTTACTCTCAAGAATATCGCTCACGTTTGTTCCTCGTTCTGAAGACATCACTCAACCAGCTGTGGGCCTTCGTTTCGACGCTTTCCTCATATTGAGTTTTTCCACTTCATTTTCCGACCAGTCGTGTAGTTCATTCGTTCACTTTCTCAGGTAAATAAAAAATATCACTCTGCGGGTTCTCACACTACTGCACAGATCTACATGTGGCTCGTTATCGGCTTATGACAGCGTCTTCGTTGAGCTATGTTAAATTGTCTCTAGTTATTTCGCTTTCCGTTTGCCGTTTAAACAGAAAACATACTTTTAGAGTGATGAAAATTGCCGCGAAACAAATGCCTATCTGCCTTTCCTAAGGATTCAAGTGACACTCTTGGACGCTAACGCAACGAAGATCAAAAAAGAATTAATATTCGGAGATTTTAAGTGATTTACCAGGAGCGTAATGCTAGCTTGGACAGAGTGATACATTTGAATCTTTTCCTGGGTAGCATCTTAGACATGTCTCTAAATTATTAAAGACTTTGATATGAACAACTTCTAGACGATATAACCGTGTTGTATTATTTCAAACAAAACTCTATACAGTCATGCATCTTTCCGTCAAAGAAGACCTTGGTATGTATGACCCATAGGCAGGTAGGTGTACGCGCATCAGATCCAAAATCGACACATTCAGAACTAAAAACAACAACAAAATGCCCATACCGGCTGAAAGCACGGCACAGTTTGATCTCGGTAACGATGGGTCAAGCCTCAGGCACGACTCTCTGCGCTTAGGGCCGTGTCCTCGAGGGAACTGGGGGACCTCACCTAGTCAGGTAAACCACCCATTCGCCGCCCATTGCTGTTCTGCAATTGCTGCATAAATTAATTTACAAACAGTAGAGCCACAAACGGCACTGTCAAACCGGAGGTAGACAGAAAAGTGATGTAGGGGGCGAGGCAACGTCTACGCATCGAGCGTCCCATGAACGAACGTCCTCTCCTCATAAATATGTAATGTGTCATGTTAACTATGTCATACCTATACCGTATATGCGGCTGCACCTATGTGAGTGATTCTGTTTGTAGTCCGGTAGCGTCCGGTAGAGTGGCGTAATACCGTCAACCTAGAGCTTCCGTTCCCATATACACACACACACACACACACACTATTCCCCATCTCCGTTTGTAGGTGTGGCCGAAGCCGGAGGGTGCCTCCGAAAATGGGGGTGGTGCAGGGAAGGATGGCCAATGTGTAGAGGCTGAGCGAAAAGCTGGGTTTACTTTTGACCGATCGCTGCCATGCATCAGATTTCACACAGACATGGAAAGTTAGCACTAGGCATGAACAGAGTTACGGGGCTTGGGGGATGAGGTGCACGCTGATAGAGGGCGCAAAGCGGTTGTTTGTACCGAATTGACTTGATAACGATAATTATGCACGGAACGTTGATGCACCCAGTCGCACCATAAACCCATCGTCCCCCACCGCCACAGGTCGTGGGAAATAGAAACCGAGGACCACATCTATTGCTCTAGTCTAGGATACAAATGCAGGACGGCAATGACAAATGAACCACGCCGGCTTTTGGGTATTCATTTACCTACGCACCGGTGTCGCAGCAGACAAACAAAACACTAACTGCACGATCTTAGGAAAAGGCCGTAATTGACCTTTCTAGCTCCCCGAAGCCGTTTCGACCCCCCCCCCCAAAAGCTAAACAGTGCCTTTACAACAATAAAGAAGCATTCTACTGTATTATCGCACCGTGTCAGACCTAACCATTCACCGTCTACGACGTCGTAGTAGCTGTGAGCCACCGAACCAGCTCGTGACGTGCATTTTTCCAGTAGAATTGATACGCTTTTCGTAGCTGGCATGTTCTCCTCATGTGTATGTCCTGTAAGTTGTTCCCTTGACCTTCTAGGTTTGTTACCGGCACTAAAACAATTGAACTATGCAAGCACACTGACACCAAACAAAAAACGCTCCGAAGAGACAGCAAACGTCAATCTCCAACATATTTTTAATGGACATGTCGCCTACTAAGTCGCAGCTCCTGTGCATACCACGCCCATACTCGTTGCACTTGTCGGTAATAACCTATTTATATCACCTGGTTTAGATCGAGCGATATGCGGAACAGCCTAAATTTCTCTTATTAAAGTAAATCAGAGATTTTTTAATATAATACGATTTATACCCTCCCTACGAAATGCACGTCCGAGCTATCTGAAATTAGATATGTGTCACCACTCATCGATTTTTTAGAACATCTAAATCAAATATTGCTACTGCAAACTTTGAAGTAAATTTCTCGGAATAGGATCCTGTTTTGAAAAGGTTGAGTTTATTACTCATCAGTTGCTTGTCATGTGTGTATGGTATATATTGCTTTGCACGGACGTATCTGAGTTGTTACTTCGGTATAGTGATTACAACTTTTAAACAATTCGTAAATCTTCATCGAAAGAAAATGACTTATGAGCATAATCATCAATTAGAATAATAATAAATTTAGTTATTTTAAGCTAGGTAGTTTAGTTACCATAAATAACAATAATCAAATAGAAAAGTTTACGTATATGCACGAATCTGTCTTTCTATCAACGTTAACGTTCTATATGCGGTATAATCTAGAACACAATCCTTACAAAACACAGTCTATAGCCCTCTGTATGGTCATTTCTTAGTGGTATATATAACAGATCATTACAATGTATGTTGTCAACAAATTTCGATCAAAAACATTTATTGTCAATCGACGAAATGTCGAAACTAATCTTCCTCGTAGTCCCTAAAAAAATAACGCCAATGACATATAAAATAAAAATACTTTGAGCTATTTTATTCATTACATCCTTCTAAGCTATTCATTCAACTACTTCATGTACACTTGAATATATATTTACAATCGCATTCTCATTCAGTATGGTCTCACCACGATAACATTTAGAGGCGGTTCCTTGTCATTTGAGGCCAACTGAAAAACGTTTGGCTGTACTTTATGATAATCAGCAGTCGTGAGCTCACTATAGGATTTTACCGAACGGGTCGCTAATTGATTAAGATAGACGACACCTCTGCCTTTGAAGTAACCAAGTTATGTACGTCTTTAACATCTCAAGCACCCTGGTACACAAGTAGATCGATATAGATGGTCGCACCGTCATTGGCTACCTTTAATAACACATTTCAATACTCAGCAGCGTTGCGTTGATCCACCGAATGCCTGTGCTTAACGCAGCTGTGAAAAAATATTGAATTTGCATAAGACTTGACTTCAATAAACTAGATTGTAATGCATGCAAACTACAATTTTACTGATTTCAACTCCTAAAACGAATTATGCATGTGGAGAAAATAATGTATTCAACCATATCCAACACGAACATGGGTCTATTATTCTGGCACTAGCTACTATATTTAGCAGAAATTAGCCACCCTTCATTTTATCTACAATATTTTTATCGATTGTCCAAGTTAACAGACAACAAATAACTAATTTAAGTTATGAGATTCTCTTTCGAAATACCATGGCTTTACTTTTGGCCACATGAATCCGACAAGGCACTTGCTTCCTGCACTGAAACTAATTTTCTCCGCGCCCCACTCGATAAACTCACTGACAAGGGCTGAAGGTATGCTAACGCTTGCCGGAAACATATTTGCGATATGAGAGCAATCCTTATGAAGAATTCGCCGTTTTTTTGTTTTCTCAGTACTAGGTTTGTTATTTCTGTAGTAAGAATACGGGAATAATGTAAAAGTAAGACTAGTCCTATACAAGACAGGTGACTGATCTGTCAATGCAAGAAACTAATATACAGAATATGTACATGAGGATTTAAAGCATTCCAAGTCGCTTCCGCGTCAGGATAAACACATCACATGTTCGTTCTTGAACTATGTGATAATCAGACAATCAAGAACGAATAAAGTCAAAAAAGTAACGAAAAAATCGAGTCTACCATTAGAGCTAACAGAATACGCTGGACCGTTCTTCTTTTCGTGTTCGAGGCACGCAGTATAAAAAATCCATCACAAAAAATCAATCGAGCTAAGCCCAGCGGATATAGATATAATAGAATAGAAAACGGCGAAATGTTTGATACCTGACAATCGCGAACCTGAAGTTTCTTCCTAATTTTATTCTGTGAGTAATTCACAGAGGAAATACGCTTTATTCACGAAATTATGACAAAAAATTGTTTGCTTGGTACTATAACGGTTGAGCTATTACTTTGTGCAACCTTGCGTTCGTACAACCAATTAAAAAAACACAGTAAATATCAAGAAACAATTAACTCTAAACGCATTCATATTCCACAAAGGTTCAACCAAACAATAAGCTACTATCCCGGCTGTAACAGCAGCTTTGCCAGGCACGCGCACGACAACGAAATCGTCAATTTTTTGTGTAAACCATTGAAGCTCGTTGAGAGTATTCTAATTAACTCCCAAAAGCACGGACAATCTAGGGGTATGCAGCAGAGAGCCGTTTTCATCGCAAAAGCTGAGGACATCATCATTCGAGCGTTTAAATATTGACAAGAAATGAAACCTGTGATATTCGCGATAAAATGTTCCAAAAAACATATTCCAACGATTGTGTGTTTGTGACAAGAAATCCACTCAACAGGCTTCACCATCGTCGCTACGCACAGTCTTTAGTGAAGAATGGTGAGCAAAATGAGTTTATTCGAACCGCGACATATCACAAATGTAGTAACACCCAAATATCAATTTTTCAAAATATAGACATCAAATATGGTAATGTGTTTGAAAAAAATTGGTTTGGTCCTATCGTAATCGGCGGCCACATGTAAAAAATCTCTCTTATGTTAGCGTATAAAATCTAACAAATAGAGCAAATATCTCTCTCTAAACCGAGAAAAGAGAGAGCATAGGCTAACCTGTCGGGACGTATTACAGCTGAAAATTTCAAAACTAAGCGAAAGAGCGAGACTGCTGGGAAGCGAGACAACGGGGATAAAAATAATCATCAAAGTGTAATTATGTGTATTTTTAATGAGAACAGGTCCATTGCTAAGCGAAACGCCATTCTCTTCAAAAAGCGTGACCAAAATAAAAAAGACTTTAAGGGGCCATATAATACGTACTAAATACTCCCATTTGTTGAGGCTGATTATTTTACACGATTTACAAAATGTACACATTTCATGTCTATATTTAACAAATATTTACATCCACAATTACGAGCATCTGTATTTTTTTTACCAATCACCTTAAGTGACTGCGAAAGAAGTGGATATTATTCCACGACGCCTGCCACTTAGAGAACAGTGGAAGGCATTTCTGCCACAGAACTAAGAATTTCTCGGACTTCGATGCCTGTATATCGCTGACGAAACTTATGTGATCAAGCTATATGATTCACGCGATTGTCACGCGAAAAGGAAAACGATTGGTGGTTCTTTTGTTATACAACATTCTCGGCAATGACCCATGCAATCATTATACCTTCTAAAAGGTGCAAACTAATTGACAAGCATTCGTCTTTTTTCCGTCATTTTATCCGAAATCTATAAAAATGGCCATAAAGAAATTTACCTGTTAATGTAACAAAATGGCAATATCGGGCCCAAGCGTCATTGTCCAAATTGAAGCTCACATTACATCTTGTTTGTTCATGATAAGTATAAAGCGTACCGCGACTTTCTGACGCCTAAAGTAAATGTCTACGTGTTGCATATAGATTGCACCGCATTAAGTGACCATATTGCCGAACGGGTAATACGGTTTTTCCGATGTTCACGGTGACCTTCATTCACCTTTTTGTACTTTGATAAGGCTCATACTGTTCATTGACATAATTCTAAGTTAATTTGCGCTTGCATATACAGCGACTCGATACAAACGGCAGTAAAATACCGGGGTAAATGAGCATTTCTGCCGAACCCTATATTTATCGAATCGTGAATTGTTGGGACCCTGTATGCTGCATAAAGCTCGGAAAAATAGGTAGAAATAGCTGCCCAAATGAGATCATATAGACATATCCAGAAGCCATTGGGTACGCTATAATTTGTTTGCCGGTGGCGATATAATAAACAGGACAGACAGAGTCTAAGATGATGTCAACATCACCAGTCAATCCGATGCATTACGACAGTGCACCTCTTCATCTTCTCGACACAAAAACCGCAAATCCACGAGTCGAGACTCACGTGGATCGCCGTTCGTACAGCCTGCACGCAACACATGTGAAACCACTCGTGACACTCCTCACATTGCATCATATTTCGATTGCGAGGAATTAAGCACAGACGGCATGTCCATGCACGACGCTTCCTGCATGAAGGAAACGGACATGGAAGGTGATAAAGGCAAACTTTGTTAGTCATTTTGAGTTATATGTGACCGAGTAGCATATTTACACCTTGTCTTCTTTATGTCAAAGGTATATATGTGAAGTGTGGTGTATAAAGATTTACTAACAAAGAGTAACACATTAGACACATATATATATATATATATATATATATAGGAAAAAAGGTATTTTAGGAGCATGAGATAGATATTTCTACGACTAACTGTAGTGTCTTTAACTTTGGAATTGAAACTTCCTGTTTCATACCTTATCCGCTCAGAATGAACTTTGGGAGGAGTAAGATTCCCAGCGCATATAAGAAAGAGCACATTAGAGAGTGTTTTCAATGAATATGGAAGTATTAATTTGATTAGTCGTACAGGAATAATGCGACCTGACAAATGGTCCCTAATCGCGTTTAGGCTTCTACGGATACCCTGAAAACGTATTTATAATTTTGCTACTGCACACTCGCGGTCTCTGTATAGATTGCGCATTATAGACGCGCATGGCTTGTCCTTCCGATTTCATGCACTGTAAAGTTACCGGTATTTCCCAGCATTGCCATGCCCTGCATATTGCCAGCATTTTATATTGCCATATTCTTAACAAGTTGCAAGTACTTAGCAGTCAAGTTCACGAATATCAAGGGCGATTTGGGTACCCATTAATATCCAGCCAACTACATGGAAATCGTCGGTCAAGTGAAACGGCTCTTTTACTTATGGATCGTTAAATATAGACATCGCAGATAAATGCTATTCTCATGTGTCCGACCAAAAAATTCTTCAACCAGTCAAAAACCCCGTAGTCTCAGTATATACATACATACCCCATAGTCTACTCCATAGTATACATATATACACAAACATATATATATATATATATATATATATATA
>MNPL01002090.1:0-21536 GCA_002081605.1 Tropilaelaps mercedesae
ATATATATATATATATATATATATATATATATATACTCGAAGCGAGGGCTTTTAATCATGCAGCGCTCATAATTAAATTTAGTTAAATAAATTTTAAACTACCGGAAAGGCTAAATGCCAGAGATGAGCGTGCTACACTCGGACGAGGCAACTCGACGACACATCGCCAACAAACAAATGTTACAATTTCATGTTAGCAGTTGTTGCGTTACGAGTCGTCCATCTAACGTCCGACCCGTGACACTGTCCGGGTCAGTTTGTTACCGCTGTGGCAAAAGCAACATCGTGTCGATCACGCATCTCTATCGAAATAGAATGCGGTCAAATTCACGTTAATTTCCTAATTAACTAATTCACTAACAACGTTAATTCACTAATTTCCGTTTCAGCACGGCTGGGGCGTTTTTGCCAATGCCGACACTGAAGGTGCAGCCTTACCAACCGCTGTGCGCAATTATAAAAGCGATTGCGTCGTTTACGAGAGGCGTTAGTGTTCTCTCAAGAGTCTCGAACATACGCAAAAATCCGCGATTAGAGTAGATTTCCGCGGTTTTAGAGTAAAATAGGTGATAAAAATGAATGATCTAGGTAGAAAAAATTACAATCGATTAGTGAGATAATTGGCTTGAAAAAGTAACAACAATTCATTGTTGTTGAGAAAGAGGAACGGAAGTTATTAGGAAAAACATAGCCTTTAGCAACTCAGACGATCGATTTACATTAAACTTGGCTCACACGCACGGATTTTGCTGAAATTTCCTTCTACTGGCATTAAACGCGCCTCGAGTCTGTACGGGCTCCCCAGATTCGACTGCTGGGTTGCAGACTTTATAGCAGTTCCTCCCACTACAGCTGACATGAATGCCAGGACAAGCAACGACTACCGATGAATACATTAAAAAGGCCTCCACGTTTCCACACCGTGTACATCACCTTCAAGGCAGGCGACTTCGCGTCGTGAGTCATTTTACGCGTCTTTGGTCTGCATCTTTAATCAGATGGTGCACAAACTTCTCGCCAACTCGGACGGTCCTCCAGCAACTTTCGCATAGGGTTCCAGCGAACGGATCCTGTATTTTCGTGGAAAACCACCTTAAAGCTATCTGGTTTGGGCCGTTATTTGCGCAATATGGGCACTTATTGAGGAGCTGAGCCAAAAAAGTCGTAAGTTATACACAGCGGCCAAAATCTGAGCGGAAATCTACGAATACGTGTCCACAAACCGACATCCTGTTCTCGTTCTCTCGACCAATGTGTCGGGCTTTTGTCTCGGTTCTGACTCACCTCGTTGGATCTACCTAGAACCTGTTCTCCAACATTCACAGGTGACTTTTACCTAACTTTACCTTTAGCTCTGTGGCCGTCTTACCTGCCCCCATTCGGCCGCTTATTCGATTGTATATAAGACTTAACGCAGTCTTCTGCAGTCAATAGGACTTGCACTTCTGCTAGGCCGAAGCCCACCCGTGCTCTACCTCCGTTATTTATCGAGTGCGCGCTCCTCTCTTGTAGTGCCTGTTGGTTTATGCAGGGACCAAGCGTTGCCCTCGACGGAACCTTGGCTCCGCCTCCCGGGGCTCGCTCAGGTGGCGCTTCTATCGGAGCCCCCTGAGTCCCAGGGCAGTTATGGAGCATTGGCGCCCTTGCGCCTAGGCTCGAACGTGTCTTAGACTCCCTGCCAGCCCTCGGCACCTCACCGCGCACCCGCCTCCGCTCCGGACAGCCTTTACCCGCCAACCGGAGCTTCCGTTGCCAGCAATTCGACCGTCGTCTACGGTGGCTCGCACGCGTATGCGGCCGTTCGGCCCTCAGCGGCAGTTCCAGCCTGACCGAAGTCTATACCTCCGCGCTCCCCTTGGAACGCGCTACAGCTCCGGTATCCGGTGCAGCAACGGGTTGCCGCGCACATCCGTATATAACAGCTAGAGCCACCTCGATGAGTCTCGGGGACGCACGAACCCGCAGCCTCCTCCTCGCTTGGTGGAAGCGGAGGCAGAGCCGGGGCAGCCAGGAGATAGACAAGGGCATGGCCAAGCGGAAGACAACAGCGCCAGCCGAATGGCGAGGGGCGTCCGACGGAGCATCTGGGTGGCGATTACAGGCTGAGATTAGGTGGAAGTAACGAAGATAAATGGACTCCCGCCCCCTCGGCCCTCGCCCCTCCCGCCTCGGGATTCGGCGCTGCCCTCGCATCCTGAGCGAGACGGCAAGTCCAGAAGAACAGTGCTCCGCCATTCTCGACACCTCGGGGCGCTACTGAATTGCACGAGCTCCAGGGACTCCAGGGAGTGATGCTCCCCTCAATTAACCCCGGCCACCCATCCAACGGGTTAAAATCATTTGATAGCGTCATCGAGATCATCACCACTTCATCAGCAACAACCCCCTCTATGGCGTAGTGGCGACACAGTCCGGACGACGAGGGAAACAGCGCTTGGAGCCTCTCGGGTGCGCGTACGCGATCGGGACGTCACGTTGAGACTTGCCGACCTCGTTGGCGTTGAATTCACACTGGCAGCTGTGCGAGAATATGGGTTTTTTCGTCACCTCGCGAAGCATCCGGATGAGCCCAATCGAGTGTACGCACATGTCAAGGACATAGCCTACGGCGGAGCTGCTTTTGCTCTTTTAGACAGTCTCCGAAGATCGAGTGTACACGTATTGACAGTCTTGAAGGCGGTCAGAGGCAAACCAGAGGCCGAAGACGAGGAATTCTCACCTAGCCTTGACACGAGTTGGCATAGACCGAACTATTCCTCTAGTGGGGCAACCCTACACTTCGTGGGCTCGCCCCCGCACGGAACATGATGGAGCCTCGACTCCAGCCAAGGCTGGAGGCGGCGCGAGCTGCGGCCGCATCCCACTTACGGAACAACCCCCAAACCTCCTTCACTCGCCACCCTATGTCACGAGCCCCCGACGTCCCCCTAAAGCGACACTCTTCCACCATTCACTGGGGTGCCCCCAGGGTCTGGGGGCTCGACGCTGTCGGAGGAACGGAACAGATTGCGCACGCCCGGCGGACGACGGGACCAAGCGATTGCGAAGAAGGAAGACTGTAGAAAATTGCAGTGTCGACCATGATGTCGTCAACGAACTGACCCAGTCAATGCAATAGAGTCGTCACTTCTGCAAGGGAACCGCATCCATTTAGCTGAACCCGGACGGGTCGTCGGCAGGACCCGACCGAGTAGCCAGAACAACAAAGAACAGTCGTTCTGAAAAGGCTGCCAGGCTCTCGATAGGACGTTTGTCCGCGCCGGGTGCCGGGCCTGTGACCGCGACATGGTAGTGAAGTGTTTTACGCTATTTGAGAACAAATAGCCAGAACCCCAACAGCCCCTGCAGTCCACAGGGGCCAGCGGAGCACGGACGTTCAGGAGAAAGGATACAAGTAACACCGCTGTTTCGCTGCTAGGTTGAACATTTCAAGACTTACCGTTCGGTAGCAAAAAGCACAGATCCGGTGGCAGCATCTGTCAGACAGGGTTGACTTTTAGACCAGCCAGGGACGGAGGTTGAGAAATGACGTGGACGTATACCAGTGGTTTATGACGTGGAAAAACTGCCATAAAGGTCAGGTGAGTCACTCGCCAATAGGCAATCAGCTCTGGCGGAACGTTCAACTCAGCTGGCAGTTCATACGAACTCCTTCACTGGACACATCAGTTTAGATTCATGTAAATTCCGCCAAGTAATGTCTTTGTAAAGTCCAGCATACAGCATCGAACGAGGACGCACAGCAACGCGTGCACTTTTTTGTGGCGGGAAGTAGAAGTGTCTGACAGAAATACAGACATTGGACAGTACGTGGCAGAACAGAAGCTTCGGCCAAACTTCGATCCGACTTCTGAAGACCGGTGAGTACCTAGGCTGTGGAGTAATCATTGTATATGAAGCATAAGGTTCTGTTTTGCAATGTAACACTCTTCTGTGATAATAAAGTCTTGAAATAATAGATTTTGCCAGTGTCGTAAGAACGAGTGCGTACGAGATAGTTCATGGTCTGTGCCTGTTGACGGCCACATGACGGACAATCCTTCCGCTGTGTAGGTAACAATGGACCTGTTGTTTCAAACTTTTTTTCCGCTAGAGGATTTAATGGAGGAAGGCCGCGAACTCGCATACGATCATAGCGTTAAGCCTGTGGTGCGCTTACCTACAAACGAGAGATTTGCGGTTATAGTGTGTGAATCTGCATTAAAACTCGTCGCCTGCCTTAAAACAGTGAATGCCTTATTAGCAATTTATGGTAAGATTTGCATAAAATAGACGTACTCATCTGCATGGCATTTATCGTTAGTTTCTTTCTCTCTCTCTTGCTCGTTAACGTTTAATTACTGGCCAACAGGTGAAAAAACAGTAACACTCACCTTTTGTTACTCTCTCTGTTGTTCTTCTCCGCCATAGTGCTCGGAAATGCTACCATATAGATACGGTTGCATTTTCCCGGAGGGGGCTATTCTATTATTGACGCGAACGGCGTGTGACCTCAACAAAAGGTCTTCATCCTGGACTTTCTAGGGTAACGTATTATAACTGAATGGGCGTTCTTTCAACATCAAGCAACAATGGAGGGGCTACGTTTCGCTGCAGGCAGATGTCGTCTACGTCGGTAGCATCTCATTTATGACTAAAACAATGAAAATCCCCCGTAAAAACTTATTCTCATTGAACTGCATTTAAAATTTCCATGAAAAACACGCATAGCTTTAATGGGAGTTTGCGCACCCATCAGTGATGCAAGAAAATAGTTTTGCAAGAAACACACACGTTTTCCTTTCATTTTGAAGCACAGTATTTAGTAATTATAAATATTTGAAAAATGTCTAGAAAAAGTTGACATTGCAAGCAGAACCTCCATCGCACCTAACTCCGAACGGAAGATAGCAAATTTCAATCATAGCGACGTTTCTAAATGTTCAAAAAAAGTTCAAAATACGAATTATACATTTCGGCAATCTACGAAGGCCCAGCTGGAATCGGTTTTTCCCAGTCGAACGATTTCTGCTAAAAAGCTGTGCTATTCTTAAAAATGAAAACGACATCGAGAATTTCGTCTTTTGTTAAACCGTCGAAAAAGTGGACGTTTTATTACTGGACAGATAGAGTACATCGAACGAGGACCATACCTAATATATCCGTCGGAAAAATAAAGCTATAATACTGCACGGCTATTACCGCTAGTTATGAGGGTGCAGGCTGTGAGCATATGGGTGGGCCAGCACTGGCTATAACGAACCAGCCAGCACAAATCCGCGTAAGCTTCACGGTCCGTTTGAGTCTACAGAAGACGAATCTTCGCTTCGTAATGTAAATTTGTATATTTGAGAACCTCTAAAATAAGTTAAATAACTTAATTTAGTTCATATTACCGGACGAGCTGTCCTCTCAACGTGGAGCGTGGCATAATACCTTTAACCACGTCCAACGAAATGGTACCCCACACGACTGCATGGTACATATTCCTGAACGGTATATGTATTCCAGGGCGATATTCCACGGACCATTGACGAGCTACAGCCAGATGCAGACGTCACCAATATGCCCTTCTATCACTATGAGCAGATTCCCCGTTGACAAACGTTGCCCCCGAATGCTGTTCGTCTCCCCGAATACCCTGTCACAGATGCTTGTCTAAATACAACGAGTAACGTCCCTATCTAGCCTACTTTTACAAAATCATCGCTTGATACCGACCCGTTGACTCGCTGCGGTCAAGGAACGCGCAATACTTGACAGCTGAAACTCTAATTCTATCACTAATTAGTAATAGATATAATCCATCTGAAGGCACATTGCCGCAAGTTATCGAACTATTGGCGTCTATGAACACGGCGACTCACTCGATAGCATGCCATCCCCGGCGGAGCACATAATAGAGTAATAAATAATTACTTCAGCCATTTTCCCTCTTCTAAAGTCATCGACCGCGTTCCGAGCTCATCAATTGATGTACTACTATTTAGCATGCGGTAAAAACCTCGCGTCTAGACACAGCCCGTCCCTTAAAAAAACTGGGACAACATTGCCTTGCGTCAAGTCGATTGCCCGGTATGTTCCTGGTATACTGTCGGGAATAAATAAAGCATTAATTCAGTTTTCTTGTATGACCCTGCGACAGTTTAAAAGCAGGTGCTGGCCCTAACCCACGACAATGTATCACTGGGCACTAGCTGAGCACTGGGCACGCCTTCGGCCACTAATATGACCGAAAAACCCACATCGCCATCCAACGAAGTAGGTCTCGCTCGAAAGCAGAGGACAGGTTTCTTTTCGTTCCTTTATAGTTGATGCTCCACTGAGCCAACCTAGTCCTCAAATGTGCCGCAAGTGCAAGCCGTGCTCTGCGCCGCCAATGTAAAAAAAGCGAAATGACAACATCTCAGTACAAAATCAATGTTCCTGCGCCGGCCAGCCGGATCTACGCTTATACAGCGTGACCAATATTTGTACTGCTGGCGGCACAAACGTACGTGCTTAATAAGCACAAGAGAACGAATGCAATCGATACAGGAACGAACGTACTGTGCGAGATCCGTGTCGTGTGTCTACGCGTCAAAGTATCTGTATGTTAGGGTGCAAAATCTGGTGCCAGAAGGAATGTCTGTTGGCCGTCTTGTAAAACAAAGCACTGGTCTAAGCTGGCATCGTTACGGAGAACCCTAGTATGGCGTACTGCAGAATTCGTCAGTAGAAAGTTGAAACAGGTGGCTCATTCGTACTCTTCGTGGCCGACGTAACCATCAATACGTGCCTTCGCCATACGACTCGAAGGCGACCTGTAGGCTCGTTCAGCTCCATGGCGTTAACCCCCGCCACCAGCAAAAAGATTTCCACCCATTGCTCGACGTCGAAGCGCTCAAGGAAGAAGAACCCGTCGGATCCGAAGCTCTCTCTCTCTCTCTCGCTACACCAAAACGCGTCGCGAAGATGGGCTGTGTCCGCCGCCGAAAAGGTACAGGATCAAAGCCGTCTCGGGGTACTACGGTGGTTGTAGGAGGTTGCAATCAACAACAAACTCCTACATATCTGGTTGAGTTGGTGAGATATAAACACGAAGATTTCTTATAACTAGATAGAGCTACTCGGGACCAGTTGAAAAGCTGCGTGTCGGCCGAAGGTGTTTCGTGAGTTCAAAGACAGATTGTGAGACGCTGGCGGTCCTATGTAAGCTGGATTCCCAGATCTTTCAACACCGACGAATCCTTCTGTACGCTTTGGCGGGTGAATGAAGCGACAACCTTCTGATTTTCTGGGTTGTTCTCTAAGAGATTCCTCAACGCCAGTACGACCCATTGCATGATATATGGGTTCCGCGCATCCAGACACGACAAGTCGCAAAGAAGCTCCAGACCCTGGAGCTCCCTGAAATATGCCCGCATTTATTGACAATATTCGTTACTTGCCTGAAATGCGCCGTTGTATGTCCCCCACAGAATTGCAGACCCGTAAAAAACACGATATTTAACTATTCACTATAAATGTCAAAATCGCCACGCGATTCCTAATTTGAAAGCTGCTTTTGTTCAAAATAGCTAGCAACTCTAAATTATTTGCCCCGCATGCATTCAGATATTAGTCCATAAAGGAATGAACACATGAGTACATATATATACGTACGCATAGTTCCATTATAAATCTCTTGCAAATCTAGAACGCACATATGTGCTCAGCCATATAATGTTCAGTCACCAGAAATAATGACACTGGGGGCAATTACGAAAAATAGCGGAATTCAAGTATATTAATTGGGTCAGAGCCTTATAGCGTACCTGACAGTGTCCTGGTTAAGCTTATTCTGATGGCTCATATTTCCGATGAGTCTGACGAGATCCCGCTTCAGGCCAAAGAGGGGATGTTCGAAGATCTCCGTCTGAAAGTTGGTCTGTCTCTCATAAGAGTCGATGTTTAACCAGGCTGTCAAGAGCGCATCGTATGTCTGCATCCGAGTTTACGTTGCACAAACAAAAAGCCTTAAGACCTAAACATGGATACGCAAACTGCCCTTTCTCACTTTCCCTCTCTCTTTATCGGTACTCAAGTCTCCTTTCTCAAAGAGAGAGAGAGAGAGAGACAGGGATTCGGCGTGAAAAAGAGACTTTGAAGACACCCTGTATAAAGACAAAGTCGTTGACGAATGACACAGCGTCAGTTGCACTTTTTCCATAACTTGAGAAAGACCTTTGTAGCGCCCTGTAGAACATGCGCGCCATACCATAGCACTGACCTTGTTGCCAGCGAGCGACTCGAAGTCGTTCCTCGTGTCGCATCCCTCCTCCCCCTGTTTTCCCGCCGTGTGAACCGTTTTCAGGCATTCGACGCACATGATAAGCAGTTCGAGGTCGTGCCCGAGCGCATGCTTGTGGTCGAGCGAAACGTGCGCGAGAATGGTAATCATCTTCAACAGAAGGACACCCCCATCGTAGTCCTCGCAGGAGCGGTCGATGCGCACGCGGTCAAGATGGGTCTTCACGTGGCGTACGCACAGGGGGACGAACTCTTTCGGGATGTGGAACGTACTCGAGTCGGAGTGCGACGCCTGGAAGGTCAATAGAACACAACGAGTTAATTCCCTGGCATTGGGTTGACGCGTGGAGCGCGGCCAGCTACAGTAAACATCATTTCTGGGTGTGATTTTCAACCTCGCCCATTTGGTGGTTGAGTCGCGGAATTTGGCAAAAATCCAAGCGTGCGGTGTGTGCATCTCGTTTTTAAAATCGCTTTACTTTGACGAAATAGGGCCGATACAAAAGCCGGCTTACTTAAAGGGGACTCAGGACAACCGTCCGCCAATATTTAGCGCCTACTTTCGTGGTCCCGCAGAACGGATCCCATCAATGCAAACGCTCGATGACTGGCATCCCGAACCCGTACACCTACGTCCCTCCTTCAATCGCATCGCGTAAACAGATGCCGGTCTATCAATACGCAAGCCGACATTGCCATTATCGAATCGCTATTTCCTGTCTAACACGACGCAAAACATACGCTTTTCTCCCGATCCCCCGCAAGGCAAGACGGGTGTGCGCGTACTCGCTAAATGCACTCAGGGATGCACTGACCTTTTCGCAAATCAGATCCAGAAGAAACTGCTTCGAGCTCATGGAGAGCGGCTCGAAGTTCGCCGCGAATCGTTCGGACATGATAACGTTCTCAAGTATGAGAAGCGACCACTCGTTCTCGTGTCGGAGCACCGTCGAGATAAGAAGCTCAAGCAGTTCGACGAGGTCGGGCAGATCAAGCAGACGGGACAGACTGTTCCCGCGAGCGAGGTTAATCAGAGTAAATGCCGAGTACAGGGATGTTTTCTGGTCCTTTACAGTGCCATAATCGATCAAGGAAAGGGCATTAGAAAAGAAAGACATCGGTGTGACTCGGCGTGCACCGTATGCAGCCTTCTTGGTCTAACGATCTCGTGTTATATATATATATATATATATATATATATATATACATATATATATACATGCATATATATATATGTATATATATATATACGTTCATGTGAATTTGTCATGGTTAAGTGAAGCGATAAACCACCGTACCTCACATCCCAGCATTTTCTTGAAGATCTTCCCCCTGGCCATTAAAGCTTCCCAGATGACAAGGTTGTCATCGACATCTCCCACCAAATTGCCGAGATACTGTAATAACCTTCGGCACGATATTAACGACGCTTCCGAACCGGCGAAATTCTCCACGACGACCTGCCAATGCAGACAAACAGGCAAGAAAAGCGATCGAAGCGTTTGCTTCAAATTGTCACAAATTGCCTCAAATCATCGAAGTTAGCCCAAACATATTAAGCAAAAAATTGTTTTACAAAAAATTATAATTTTCCACGAATGAATTTTCAGAGCAACGGTGCCTTTGTGTGGATAAAAACTACTTAATAAAAAGTTTGTCACCAAAAGGTACACAATAGTTCCGTTCTTTTTCAGCTTCCCTAAATCTCTTCGATTTCTTTTCTCGAACGTCGGACTAAGCGAACAAGGCCCGCTACGACAATATCCTCAAGGGAATAAGCAACTGTACAGAAGAATATATGCCGACGGTCAGATCTAACAGATACCTTTCGAATGAGGGCTTCATTGAGAGGGCTTTTGATCAGCGTAGCGCGTGACCGTCTCGATGTGGCGGCGAGATTGCGCAGCAGAGCCAGGAGCTCGTTTAGGACTGTCCGATTCGGATTCTCTTCCAGGTAGGCGATCAACTGAAGAAGAATTTCACAGCCGGTTGAATCGATGCGCTGCTGGGTCGAAACCACCTGAAAATTATCAAACCGCGCTGATGGTACAAGAGTGGGTACCTAATCGCATGTCGAGTTGTACGTATACACTGTAAGTGGGTTAAAAACTTGGATCTAGCTCAATGGCTCATGGGTGCATGGGTTAGAGCCTCGTTGTTGTATATTTACATTTATCGGCTGTGTCTTGCATGAAGGAATGCGAAAGGGTATTGTGGACGTTAAATGTTGGCTGATGATTAGCCCTAAAATGTCATATACTAGAGTGCACACTTGGGCAGAGTAGGACAAGGTACCGAAGCAGTCTCTATTGTAACGGCCACGGGAGAGCCAGTATGAGAAGGAATGTAAATCCTAGAAAATATATTCGCATTTTGTCGAATATATTCTCGCGATCAAACAGCGTCAAAATTATATCCCGCCTGTGTTTCCTACTATCTGAACTGGCCGAAAAACAAACATAACGAGGCTAAATTTTGGCGAACCCTCACAATTCTTGCCTGAGCGGGTATAAAACGTCGGTGTGCAAATCAACTTAGGGTTGTGTGTGTGCACGGGTGTTTGCTGCCTCTTTTCCACCAACCTTTTTCGTAAGCTCGGTCAGATATTGTGTAAGCTTGTTACAGCGACCGGTCTCTGTCAGGAGTTCATCTTTGATAAGGAGTTCTACTCCAATTAGAAGCGCCATAGCACTTCCGAAAGTGTCGAGATTCACCTGCCTGCAGAAACGCTCGAACAGTTCCGAACACTAGAACTCCACGCGCGTTGGCGACTTTTTGCGAGAATCTGACCAAGCCGCCGGCCGCTATGTGACGCGCGTAGAAATCGACTGACCGTGAACAACGTCGATTAGATACGCTCACAATGTACCTGTGCCAAACACCAGACACCTGTTGGCAATCAGTGGTCAATGGATTGCACGCCGGTTAACTTCTGCTGTTCTCACCCATACACTGACCCTATACTATCTCTTGCCTTAGAGGTTCCTTGCGCGCAAACGAAGAGTACACAAATGCAGTATCGACCTTTAAATTCAACTGGCGGAGCTTCTGGAAGACGTCACACCGCTGGGATGACAAGAACTGCTACAAAAGTTCACTCGGTCGAAAGAGCTGTACAGGGGCACACCCGAAGTTGACTTCACATCTGATCTTCGCTGTACAGGGCTCATGCTCGCTTGACAAAACCCAAGCCTATCAGGGATCCGTATAGAAGCTTCGGTCCGGTGAAGGACACGGCAGTTCTTGATTGCCGTTTATACGTCGATTTTTGTTAGCATTTCGTTACTATTCATTCGTCTTGTTTTTCTTTCATCGCGGCAATTTGTATGTGCATCCAAATAACGATAATAACGCAAATCAGTGCCCTGTTACAGGAAAACAAATTACGCAATTGACGATAGCCTCCGGGTAAAGGAAAGCTTGAGGGTTACAACTCCTTAGGGCAGTACGGTTACACTTGATTGTACAAAATATCTTTAATAGGGAAACAGTAAATTTGACCTTGGTAGAAATAAAAAGGAGCGATAGAACATGTGGTTGTATGTCCCAAGCGATCTTACGAATATAAGAAATTATTAAGCCTGGAAATGTTTGACAATGTGAAGGTTGATAGTGCTCGTGGTGATTGTTATTATCATGGGAACGGTAATGACTGCAATATGATTCGATACTATTACAATGAACGAAATAATAATAGTCTTATAATTAAGGTGATACTCGCTGCACACGTTTTCAAATGATGCGTGGCTCTAATGTCAGAGAAGTAATAGAAAAATTGTACATATATATATATATATGCATATATATATATATATATATATCGTTTTTTTAATTTTAAGCCGTGTAAAAAAATTGGAATTTCACTAGAACATCTGCACTGGAGTTTGCCTATAGTTCGATTTTCGTGCTTATGGATAGATCAGGAAGCTTAAACGAAGCTTCTGTGCAGAGAGGTGAGCTAGTCCTTCTCTCCTATTAGTTACACCCTCGTCTTCACATGGGCCCAGGCAAACAAACAAAAAGCGAACCCGAAACCCCGCACGCGCCATCATCTAATTCTAGTACACAAATAACCGAACGTGGCGAGTTTACGAAAGGCAGCAGGTAAATCTACTACAGAACATTTCGCTAGAGTTAACCTCCATTCCAGCGAAAAGACTGAGGAACTAGACTAATTTAACGCCTTGTGGTACTGTGAAACACGAAGGGCTTGTTTCAGCGCCGCGGGCAATCCAAGTACCAAAACTTTATTTGTTCATTGATGTGTAGATAAAGTAAAAGATGCCAATGTGGTGTATGAGTGTGTGTGAAATCATGCACGGGCCCCTACCAAATTTGCATACGCCAGGCTTCTTCTTGACTTCGGTGTACGGAATTGAAAAGACGGGATAGCAAATATAGCATATTATCATAAAAACAGACTGTAACGTAATTTCATTATGTAAGATGCTTTAAATGTATTCCTGGTTTGAATAAATAAAACCGATTCTTTAACGATATTCGCTCGAGAGACATCCGTCAGACCTTTGGGGACGCAAAACATAGTAATAATAATATGTCCTTCAACGCACGACGTAAACGTAATATGCCTCAGTAATACCGTCAAACATAAGCTATGTTGCAAATAAGTTACTACAGTTTAGCCTAATCGCTTAACAGAACTTTTAATCAGCTGCCCATCACCGAAGAAGCCGTTCAGCCATCTCGTGGGTAGTTAATACCAATGGTACTCGTTTTTGTAATTTCACCAAGTCGCCAGTTTATTTACCTCATCGTAGGCGTTCGCGAATTTATCTTACGCGTGAAGGAACTGCATTTTCAGCCGTTAGCTTCACCCCCGGAAGGTTTATATTCGTCATGTCATCGGATATCGACGTTCGCCTATTTTCGTCGCGGCCCTCCGGCCATCTGGATACAGACGGAGGTTCGCAGGTAGCTAAGGTAGTGGTCTCCCCGGGCACGACAATTACGACGGATGGCGGTTATATGAGGTAAACAATCCCGAGGTAACGCCATCTTCAGGTGGCAGTTCGGTTAGAGGAGCGCGCGAAATCCAGCTCGTTCCAATACGAAGTCTGGACGTTATGTTAATAGGTGAATAGTACTGTCGAGACAAATTGGTAGCCAGTCTAACACGTGTGGTCCGTTGATTATTTTCACATTTACAGCTACTGCATACTAGATTACAGATTCATTTAAGACTTGGTTGGTGATATATAACGATAATGTCTTTGAACGACTGTTTATCATCGATTTGGTGGGGATTAAATTCACTCTAAATTCGATATCTAACTTGTCAACGACGATTTCGATGTGGTTATCGCTTGACATGGATTTAAAGAGGCCACGGAACATATGTTGAAGAAGACAACGGTCTTCTGTCAGCCGTTGCGGGCGTGGTCGAAAAAGTCAACAAACTGATCACCGTGCGCCCCTTAAAAACACGGTAGGTGGCGGTCCCCGTAGGAATTCAATATATGTAGCTGTGTATTCTCAAATCTGGCTCTATTGGCTCCTCAGATCCGCTCAGCTCCTCAGATTTTATATATTATTTGACTTCTAGGTACAATCCCGAGGTTGGCGACGTCGTTGTCGGTCGAATCGTTCAGGTCGGTATTGATTCAATACCTACGAGTGGAATAAACATATCCCGTGGGAATTACTGATAGTATCGTATGTAGTTAGCGATAATGTTAGCGTCAAATGATTGATTTTATTTATCAATTTTCGCATAATTTATACATAAAACAATAGCACTTTAGTATAGTAGCAGCGAATCCGAACGGGTTATAATGTATACAGTTGATGCGATGGCATTGTCGATTTTCTCTTCCACGCTAGTTATCGATGGCTGTAAAAAACGAACGAAATTTGTGGTACGCCCAAAAATAGCGACGCCTCCTCACAGCGAAAGTCTGCCATTATTGGTTCGGCGTCCAAGTTACAAGCGTGCTGCTTTGTCGAAAGCCCAAATTCTTAATATAGGTATTGCCATCCCGGCTAAAGAAGCGTTAAAAAAAACATCGCAGAAAGACACAGCCTTCGTCTTGCCATCACTGGAATCCCTAATCGTTACTTGGAGATATATTCTTCTACCGGTAATTGGTAGATAGCTAGCTAGTGTGATGCAAATCTATCAGCGTTTCTTGTTTCCGAAGGTGTGTCAGAAGCAGTGGAAGGTCGATGTTGGCGGCCGCCTCAACGCGGCGTTGCATCTTCACTCAGTGAATCTGCCTGGAGGAGAGCTTCGCAGAAAATCAATTGAAGACGAATTGATGATGAGTCAATACCTTATCGATGGCGACCTTGTCTCTGCCGAGGTGAGAAGGTTGTACCCTGCGTATAAATCGGCTTGAAATATGTCTCCGTGCTGCTGAACTTTATGCGTAGATATTCATTTTTCATTTATTGCATCATTTCCGTCAAAATCTCGTTCGTCTGGAGGGCGCGCATTAAAACGCATGATTCTTTTGATTTTTATTGTTGCTATTACTCAAAGGAATATGTGCTAGTATTATCGGTTTTTTTCGTTCTGCAGTACACTCAAAATACGATAGTACTTCGGCTATAGCATTTCTGCAAACCGATATGACTTCATCCGTGCTATATCTGCATTACGATATTTCTTCGTTCTTGCCACTGTCGCAATTCGATATGACTCCATAACACGCCGTGCGTTCATAATACGATAGCACTTATTTCGTGATACTTGCGTAACCCGATAGCAGTCCGACAGTACATTATCAAAGTGCCACCACATCCGTCTCTATCTCCCTAGTACGATGCACGTGATACCTTTGTACTCTCATGGTACGGTGGGACGCACGAACGTGAAGCAGCTGTTGCCTATTACCGTACTAATCTGTAATCTATTGCGGAACATGCAGATGCCATAGGCCTCGCACGTGATTTATGTTCAGTAATGGGATGAGATGCTGCTAACAGTTGGCTCGTGTGACGCGTAGAAGACCACAGTGCCCTATAGGTCATTGTAAAAATACGGACAAGGAGTTAACCGATGTGTATCTACTAGCCCTCTCCGAATTACCTTACGGGAAGAAAAAGCAAGCAACTATTTTATATCCTAAAAGTAGCGCAGAAACAGATGTTAACGCGCTATCGAACGCTCAAAACGCAGCGATGTAAACCAATATTTAAGACATCCCGAATCCCCTAGCGATATCCGGTTAATCATATGTTTATAATAGCATACGGTGTACGGTACGGCTTACGGCACGGCTTACGGCGAATGTTAGACTCATTGAACAAGCACGTTTTTTCAAGAAGCTACGTAGATATGCCTGCCGCTTACTCTTTCTTTCCCTCTTGTTAGGCCTGGTAGGCCACCCAAGCATTACTTTGCATTACGGCGATTTTATATATAACAAATTGCGGTAACGTCCACATTATAGGTGCAGAACGTCGGCGTTGACGGGGGTGTGTCGCTCCACACACGCAACCTGAAGTACGGCAAACTTGGCCAGGGTGCTCTGGTGCGCGTGTCTCCATCGTTGGTCAAGCGATGTAAGACGCACTTCCACAATCTGCCCAACGGTGTACATCTAATCATCGGTTTGTTTTTGAATCTGCCGCCATAAATTTGGACATTCGATGAACAGTGGGTAGGCATTTGAATACGTCATCCTTACCTGTAGATCATTCACCCATTTCGCGTCCGTCAAGTACGGTCTGCGTCGAGGCTCGAGTGTTTGTCTGTGCCATCTGCCGTACGATCCATAACGCGTGTATACAAATTCGGCCCGTAATTTCTGCAGGTCTCAACGGATTCATCTGGGTGACGCCCGACACGGAAGCGGACTCATCGAAGTTCGCCCAGAACCTCGAGCGGGTAGGAACGCAGCTCCGAGAAGCCATCTGTCGAACGCGCAACGTCATCCTCTGTCTAGCCAAGTAGGTTGCGTACTCGACAACTAATTTTACCTTTCGATCAGTTCTATATACACATATATACACGTGTATATATATATATATATATATATACACATAATCCAGCCAAATATGAGACAGTTCAAGACGCTACCCCAACAGCGTCCCAGTTAGACTAACCCGCGTACGCGACCCGCGTCAGGCATAAGCTAGCAACGATCCGATACGATTGTTCAGCATTGTCTGTGCCATTCCAGGCACAACATAATGCTGTACGACACGCCAATCGTCTACGCCTACGACATCTCTCGGGAACACGGCATCGCGCAGCTGCTCAAACCCGAAGTCCAGCTGGAGGTCGCGCAGCTAACCAGGCACAAAATGGACATGGAGTCGTAGCTTGATTGGGCGAAGGGGACGTCGACGTTTCGCTGAAGTGTGGCGGCCGCGTCATAGACGGAGAGACACAGTTCGCATAATATGCGCCGTTTGCCGTAGGCTACGCCACTCAGTGAGGGCCTACGTCTATGCGAGGAGTACGTCCCTCATCTTAACTCGCTCCCGGATGCGTTGAGCAGCTCTGTTACTCGACCTTACAACGGCGTCATGCAAGGGTGTCTGCCTAGTCAGGGGAAGTTCTTCCGTAATTCTTCCTCCTAAAAGGTGATTGCGCTGAAGGAGATTTCATTGCGGAGCCTTGCACCGCCTTTGAGAACTTGGAAAGACGGCCTGGGAGGAACCGTTGGATCGCGCCACCGTATAGGGCGGGCATTGGATGTATGCCGGCTTCAGTAAATGAACGCACGATGATCCTTTCCAGGGACAACAAAATTCTCTATGAAATATAGCAAAGTTTTTTATACATAGAAAGTATCCGTGTTACGTAGAATAAACGAGAAGTGCTGCTGGTTAAGTAGATTGGCTCAGTCTGATTCGAAATAATTTCGTGTCTGTCAGTAGTGCTTATTAAATAGACCGTTGTTGCCTTCAGTTCAGATCAACTGCAGCTACATGATTGAGGTTCGATGGGGTATTAAAGGGTGGCTCTCTTTGTCAGCTAGTTACGTGGTGCCTAAATTGAAACGGTTAAATGGTGGGGGCGACACAAATGGGCTTGATTTGTGCTGTTGTATATTTACACTGACAGTGTCCGTCTTACGAACTAAGTCAGTGGCGGTTACACAGTTTAGTTAGATTTTAACCGAATATGCGACGCAACCGCCAGCTGTACCGCTAAGACTGTTTCAACTGAGGGAAATTTAGGTTTTACATTAGTAGATATAAATATGTATATTACGGGTCCGTTGTTATTTTTCAGTTAGTAAATTTAGGAAACTCTTGTACTACTGGGCTCATTTTTTGTAGTTTATACACCAGTGCCTACTATTGGTTTCAACATTTATACATGAAGCATGCGAAATACACCTTACCTACAGGCCTCCTTGTCATCCTCAAAACAGAACCTCATCCCGGTCGCAACGTCAGTTCCTTCGCCAGCACTTATTCATCCATTCAGGGATAAAACAAATCACAAACACCTAACACACTGTCCTTAAAAAGACTTTTCAGTTTCTCAGAGGAGCATTTGGTATACGGCAGCCTGCCATGACGCAGATACACGTAGTGAATGCTACTACCAGCCACGAGTAGGACATAAGGTCTACGGGGTGCATATTATATTTAGACTGAGTTTCAAATCCGGTTGAGGACCGCTAAGGCAGCATGAAGTACGAATTAATGACCGGTTAAACGGAGCCTAGCTACCTATTACGTTTGTATGATCGCGCTTGTGGCATCATTAAATAAACAACTCCTTTGTTTATTGTGTATGCGCTTTATTTGAATAATTTCTCTAGTCCCTTTCGTTTTGTAACATTTGTGCGACACCAGCGTACTTCACGTTGTCCCTTGATTCTGCGTGGTACGCAATTGATAAACATCTTCCTGACATACGATAAAAAAACATTTCTAGAAACGTAACCCTCATTTTGTGCTGTGCGAGTTTTGTTCTGATCATGCCTGCAAAATGGCATTAATATGTTTTGACTTTTACGTTCGTCGATACAATCGCTACTATATTAGCCATGTAGTTGATCTCTGTATGAACCTGGTGGGAATAACAACAGACTCTGTCTGACGGGCTGCGTGGGAAATCGAACCTCGACGGTGCATCGGAGACGGTAGCTGAGGCCCTTTCTTGTTTACAGGTCGGACATCCTACATTTGATATATAGCTTTCTCACTGAGTATTTGATGTAGGACTTCGCTTCTTCTTCACATCACTGCTATGATTACTTGATAGCGTGGTTTCAAATATACACATGGCTTGTATACAATTTATGTATGATGGAAGAGAGTATGGTACAGGCAAGATCGAGGATAATGTACAGGTCGTAGATATGGCTGTGCTGAGTGTTCATTGTAGAAGACAGCATATTAGTAATAGGTAAAACCGTAATACGTTGATTTTTTAAATCCCAAATCTAATCAAAAGCTACAGATCCACATCGTTTCGTAGTTCGCTCTTTCAAAAATATGATGAGGAACAAACATATTCATGATGATTATAGTAAATGAAATCTACTCATAGCCCCAACAGATTCGAGAGATGTGAATGATAAATCGATTTAGATGCCGAAGTGCTGCAGCGGCTCGCCCATAGATAGAAGCAGACACCCCAAGCAAAACGTCATGAGAGCAGGATTCCGTTATATCTGTCCTGTCAACATTTTCCAGACAAGACCGCTCTGGAAGGTTGCCAGCTGACATCTGTGTCATAACTAACTTAAACGTAACTTAGCGTAACTCTGACAAGGACGCACGCCTATAGAGTGACAAACGGATTCTCGAGTTCGTGGATCCACGTCCTACACTGACAAGTCACAGGTTGGCAACGACAAGCGACTGTCAAAACGATAACCGGAAAAGACGAAACGTTGTCACGAATATGTTTCTAATGTATGACTGAACCGTTCTCTGTATCGAGGCGACTACACAATCTCTAGCCCGCTCGATGACTTCTGATCTTCGTATTGGAGGTGGATCTGCTTATGTCCTGCCTGCACAAAACCTTCTAGACTCGTTTAGCTGGCGACACGCATTGAGCGAGGTTTCTAGCAAGGGTGAAAAGATTCATGATCATGTCGGCATGCGTCGTTGAAGGTATGGCGTTGCTTGTCTAAAGGGGCAGAATGTTTCGTACACAATGCTTGAGCTGTTAGTGTGAAACGTTCAACTGAAAATAAAAAAAATATACAATATTCCTTGTCCGTATTCAGATAGTGATTCAAAAAAGTGCGGCCCGGCTACTTCGTATATTTTCGCTGTGTTGTGAGGCGATGAGAGAAGAAGAGGTTTTCGTTTGACATACAGTTAATCGCTGTTGAAACGTTTGGTGAGCATTAGCAGTTCTCGAAGGCTTTGCCGCTAAACAGTTAATATGTTTCTTTCGCCGTCACTAGATAACATCAGACTAAATAGTATTTAGATAAAGATCAAGGATTTCGACAACTGATGTGAGTTTTTGAGCGTCTGAATACAGATAAGAACACGTGTGGGCAAAATCGATTCGCCAAGGTGCCTCTCTGGCTTGCCATTTCGTTCGGCTGAAATTAACCCTTTGACTTCCAATTACGGAGAGATTCCCACGATCTTACAGATGACGCTAAAGCAGTAGCAAACGAGGGTGGAACGGAGGAAAAAAGCACGCTTTTAGTGAGTCTGTAACGGTCACACTCGGCTATAACTCCCACACTTACATGCTGCTAGTGGCGACCGCAAGTCGTGCCTTGCCGAAACACTTCAGAAAGATTTCAGAGAAAACAATACTACGAAGAGCGTATATATATTTACAGTAATTTTCAATTTGAAAAACTAAAAAAACTCCCAAAAAAACATCGTGCGACTGACGGGGATCACTCCTTAAAGGTAAGGATCAAGTAGACAAAAGGGGGACAACATTGGGTGTAAACATCATACTGTTAGCAAACTTTAGCCACGAAGCTCATGTAAGATCGCAACGATTGGGCTGTCTCTTCTGCCAATACTGGCGTTTCTCACCGGTCAGACTCGCCCACATCGACAACCATCTTACGCTCGGGCGGCCCAGAAGACCGGGTTGAAATGAAAATATAAGAAACCCTCAACAGCTCTCACTAAGTTCCCTCGTAACCTTTCGGGAGCGTTCATATGACAGGCTAACGTTGAAGATGGTAGATGAAAACAGCTTGCGCCTCTTAATGACATGATTCTCCGATTCCTTCGTGCTTCGGACCATCCCCTGACTGCGCCAAGACAACACCGAGGACTTTCAGCAGGCCTAACTTTCGGACCGCAGCGAAGACTCTATGCACCTCTACAAAGGTTTGGGTGGCTGAGGCGGATGGTACATCCGCTGTTTCAGCGGGGGCGGAGGCATCTTCGTGTGATCGTGATGGTGTGTCGAAGTGGCGCCGGCCGACGGCGAGGGGCTAATGCCCATTAGGGCTGCGAGACCAGTTGCCGAATTTGTCCCTGATGGGGCGCCTGCCCCGAAAGGGCCCCCCGGTATCTTTGGCAGTCCGCTAAGGCTGGCGGGCCGTGAATGCTCCCCAAAGCGGTGGCCCCGCGGTAGCTCCTCGGAGCGGCCCGGATGGTCGAGGTGACCCGGCGACAGAGGCAATATCCCACCCAGCGTTGATACTGAGTGCGGTCTTAGGGTTGTCGACAGTTTGGCCAACTCGATAACTGTTATGGCCACGGGGCAGATGCCGCCACGCTGCTCTTCGAGGATATCCACCGCTGAACACGTCAGTTCCTGTAATGGCGAACAGACAGAAAAACACACGCACACCAGACGACGAGTGTGCGCGAAAGAAAGTCAAACGAAATAAAAAAAGAGAACATTTTAACTTAGGAATTATTAAATTTGATTCGTGGAAAATAAAATTCTCTAATAATCGTCTATAGAAAGTTGATGACAAGCAAGTGGCACTCTTTGCGGTCGTACATTATCAGGTGATGTTAAACAAACGACGGCAGAAGCGACATCGTTAAAAAATCCGGAAAAAACCTCGGCTTGTTTTCCTAAAATTAGGATAGAAGTCATTACGCACCACCAGTTACTGCGATAAAGTGGAGGAGCATGCAAGCATCGTATTAATGTTTGAGAAAATCGAGACGAAACACAGCACCAATGAAAACACTGCACCACATGAAAAAAGGTTTAGCTATACATTATATTTATTTTTCTTTTATCTGGCTCTAGTGTCGTTAAGTTCCACTTGAGACCTTCCACGTCGACCGTTCACTAGCACAAACACTTCGATCCTCCTCGTAATACACTACGGCACAGTCACGTTTTATGTTATATGATTTTTTTCTTCATATATATATATATATATATATATATATATATATAT